>OX638307.1:13301254-13502108 GCA_951812265.1 Taphrorychus bicolor
GTATCCTACCCCACAAATTACTCCCTAATGTCCTTAGACGTAATATCCATGTACACAAATAGTCCCTATCGAACTTGCCCTTGACCTCCTAAAAAAACACTGGGACAAAATTAAACAACACACTGACATACCTATGAAGGACTTCTTAGAAGCAGTGGAACTAACCTTAAGCTCTACTTATTTCGTCTTCAATGACACTTATTACAAACAGATCAATGGCTGTGCGATGGGCGCCTCCATCTCAAGCGTCATTGCACAATTAGTCCTCGAAGATCTCGAAACCACTGTAATTGACAACCTACCAGTAAAACTCCCCTTCTTCTTCCGCTATGTAGATGACTGCTTACTCGCTGCTCCACAAAAATACGGCCAACACATATTGAACGAGTTCAACAAATACCACCCAAAATTCAATTCACCATAGAAATCGAACAAAATCAACAAATCAATTTTCTAGACCTCACCCTCCATAACAGCAATGGCAAAGTAAGAACCTCATGGTACACGAAACCCACCTGGTCTGGCAGATACTTAAATTTCAATTCAAATCACCCTATATCTCAAAAAAAGTCCGTCATAACCAGCCTTGCCGACCGCGCGGTAGGCCTTTCCGATCCTGAATACCGAACCGATGCAATAAAAAAGGCAAAGTCCGCCCTAATAACAAACAACTACCCCTACGGCCTAATTAACACTATATTTAAAAAAAGAATACATAAATTTTATAACAAATTCAACCAGGCATACCAAAAAAAAATACCGAAACAAACTATCTAACTATACCATACATCCCTGGTCTTTCCGAAAAAATCCGCAATACAGTCTCCAAAGAAAATATCCAAACCAGTTTTAAAGGACATAATTTACTCAACCAACATTTTACCAAACTGAAACCCAAAACCCCCACAGACAAAAAAAGCAACATCGTCTACGAAATACCCTGCCAAACAGGATGCCCTGGCGTCTATATCGGGCAGACTAGCCAGTTCTTAAAAAACCGCATCAATGGACACAAACACAACAAAAATAACCCTACAGCCCTAACCCACCACGCAAATGAACATCAACATAATTTTGATTTTAAAAGAGCTAAAGTCCTAAAAACAGAAAAAAACAAGAAAAAAAGGGAATTTCATGAAATGGTATACATAAAAAAAAACAGTAATTGCGTCAATGCAAAAACGGACACGGATGGCCTAAGTAAAATTTACTCCTACATACTGTAACTACCCCCTGCATAAAATCAGTAAATATTTCAATATCCATAAATTTACCTAAAATACATAGTTAAATTCCAAAACAATATAAACCAAACACCCAAAACCACCAGTCAGCAGACCTACTTAATTAAAAACAATTGACCTTGCGATGTATGTGTATATTAAACACCACCTTGACCAATTTTACTAGCCTCTGCATCTTCTTTCATTATAGGCTTCCTTATCCAAAACTTACAAAAATTTCTTTAATTCCCCATAGTACATGCTGCGTGCCGCACGATATCTCTGACGGTTAGCCGCAGAGTTTCGACACGGCGAGCAGCATGTACAAAGCAATAATGCAACTTTCATTTACTTTTCTTCAAGTAACAGTACATAAAGAAAAAAACTGCAACAAACTTCGAACCAAAACTGTACATCGTTTTGTGGTAAGTCATTGTCACCCTCAGATTCCCTCCTTTTCTTACGTTTCTTACCCTATTTGCCCCTCTTCTTAACCTAACACCATATTGCATCGTAGGTTTCACTTTTGACGCTCTTTTGCTTTGAGTTACCGACTTTATTCTTTAATTTAATCATCCCTCAATACGTTTATGTTCAACAGTTTATTTCGTACTTGTAGTAATCTTTATATAATTTTTTTTTTCCATGTATTCCTTTACACCTTCCCTTCCTGCTATTGTAAAAATTTTGTCTTTAAACTAAGTATTCCATATGTTGTAGTAATCTGATGAAGGCACCAATTTGTGTCGAAACGTCATTAAACAAAGAAGTTAGAAGCACCCGCTGTAACTTATTTTAATCAGACAAAAGGACCAGAACCCAAGATAACAACCAACCATACAATCACAAGGGTCCAAGAATCCAGAAGCCTACGCGCCAACCAGTGTTCAGAATTTTGTACAAAGAAGGTTGTTTTTCCAAACCAAAGGTTGGATGATTTAAAGAAGAAATTCACTTAAAGAACTTGTTGGCGAGTTTCTAGAGCATGTAATTGGCCTTAGGGGCATAGCTGTTTTGTGAATTTTAGGTAACTCATAGAGATGTGGTGGTTTACTATGGCGTGGAGTGAGAGACCTCTTAGTACCTTTTTGTCCTTCAACTCTTTTAGTCGGGTCATTAGGTATTATTTTATATTTACCTTTCGTCAGAATCTCCCGTATCTTCTCGGGATACTGTGTGGCATCCATGACGACGGTCGCATTTCCTTTGTCACCTGGAAGGATCTTGATTGATTTGTCCTTCTGCAGTTTCCTCATAGCTAACTCCTCTTCTTTTGTGATATTTCTCTGTGGGTGTTGTGGTTTGTCCAATAGTGTTCTGACTTTCCACTGGAAATCCTCTCTTTCTGGCCCCTGGAGTGTCGTTGATTGTACAGCACTTATTATTATGTCAATCAAGTACTGGAGTTGACTTTGGAGCAATTGCAAAGTTCAATCCTTTGCTCAGCAGTTTTTATTCAGTGGAACTTAAGATGGTCGATGATATGTTGACTATTGTGCTCTGGCCTTGCTGGTGATGGTCGAATGTTGTCTTCTTTCTTTGAAGCTTCATAAGCTTGTCATTGTTCTTTTGGCCAGTTTCTCTTTCAGTTTGATGCATGAATTATCTATAGTCTGGAAAATGGGTGTGTGGTCTTCCTCCAGTGTAAATTCCTTGATTTCTTCAAACCCATGTAGGATGTCGTCCAGGAGCTGTGATTTTTTCAATCTGTGGTAGCTGATTTGGGACCGAATAAGTCCATGGCTGGCCCTGTCCAGAATGCGGCGAGCTCGATCACCAGGGATTGGTGATTTTAAACGAAACCCCACTGGAATGATGTGGCTGTCCCTCGCTGTGGAATTCACAATGGAAACTGAAAATAACTACTGCCTGCCATTTCTGGATGTACTGGTGAGTAAATCGAAGGATCATATAAGAACTTTTGTTTACCGTAAGCCCACGCACATGGGACTGTACCTGTACTACTCGAACCATCATGCATCAACAAAAATGGGAATAATTAAAACTTTTTATAGGCGCGCCGTAACAATATGCAGCGACAAAGAATCCAGAAATGTGGAACTTCAGAATATTAAACAGGATTTGATGCAAAATGGTTATACGGAAAATACTATTTTAAGGGTAAAAGGCAAAAGCCTCGGTAAAACAGCGAGGACCAACCTCACCTTTTTACTATACCATACATGAAAGGAACTGCAAAGAAACTTCGACGCATTGGGAAACAGTACAACATACCCAAACAGCACATACATGTCCAATGGATATCCAATTTTAGTACAAATTAGGCCCGAATGTCCATGGACACATTTAGGACTCATTCTGGACATCCCTTGTATATACTTTGTTGATAATCCGATGGACTATAAATGTAGGACATCCATTGGAGACACACAACTGTACAAATATTTGGCAAATGAATTTTTAATATATAGCGGACATACAAAATAACTATATTACTCGGAATAGAAATGCAGAATAAAAATAGGTAAAATATTTTTGCAATTATAGATTGATCTCTATAATAGCTGATTTTCAGGCAACCGGATTGAAGACTAATGACAAGAGATTCAATCGGATTGGTTAAAAATCATCTGATAGTAGTCAAGCCAATCCGAATTGCTGTTTCCGGAAAGCGCTAATATGTTCTAATAAAGTTCATGTAATTAGGCAGTCCAAGGACCTGTCGAAATCATCTGTGGAAATTTTTGTTAGGACAAACAACTCTTGCTTATCATTTCTTTTTATGAGGTTTGGTACGTTTATGATTAATATGACCACAAAACAGATTACTATAAAGTTACACAAAACAAAGTTGAAAAAAAAAAAGGATTGAAATCGTACAAACCCACAAAAAAAATCAATAATAAACAAAGGATCGTTTGTCCTAACAAAAATTTTCACAGATGACTTTGACAAGTCGTTGGACTGCCTGATGGACATTTTGACGTTATACAAAAATAATCCAGCTGAGAGACAAATTGTTAACAGTAGGATGTCTTTTGGATACTAAATGGACATGTCCATCAAATGTAGAAATTTGTGCCCTTTGTATAATCCATTGGACAGCCTTTGGATTAATCTGGGCTCTTAACGGTATATCCATTGGACATGCGGATTTACAAAAATATTAGTCCATTGGACGTCCATAGGATTAGGTTGTACTGTTTGGGTACGAACGGTTTTCAAAACTGAAAATAGCGTACTTTCTAAAACCAAACGGGAAAATTTAAATCAGCAAAAAGATTGTATATATTCGATCCCGTGTGAGTGTGGCATGTCGTACATAGCAGAAACCAAGCGTCCTTTGCATGTAAGAGTTCAGGAACACAGAACTCGTACGATAAGAGGAGAAACATCAAAATCGGGAATTGCAGAGCACACTTGGTCCGAACAACATAATATTAAGTGGTCGGAAGCCAAAATTGTGCATAGAGAGGGGGGGAGGGGGGTGCTAAGTTGCGACGTCTCTTCGGTATGGCCTCCGTTGATACGGCGGACAAGTGCTGGTCGCTTGAAGCGCGACGACACGGCCAATAGGAATGGTAATCAGTTATCAACTTTTTCCCTAGGGTGTTCAGAAGTTAAGCTCTGCATATTTATAAAAACGATATCAGAACACGATTAAAACGAAAGCATCAACTTGTCAAAAATTGGTAAAAAAAAACCTGAAAGTTATTTAAAATTGAATATATGCAAAATTTTTTCCATCCAGTTAATTTTGCGGTCCAGTGTATTGTGTATTTAGTGAAGTGAAAGTGTATAATACAAATGTATTATACATTGTATCATACCGTTTAACCTCTTCATTTTATACAAATTGCAGGCAACACTGTGAAGAGTAGACAACGCTGTAGGAGAATAACATATGACTTGAATGACATATAACTGACTTAATAATTTTTTAATTTTCGTCCATTTGTTTTCATTTTTTTATGAAAAAAAAAATTGTTATTTTATCATTAGTACTAGTAGTGAAGTAAACGTGTATGATATAGTAATAGTGGGGAGGCCTGGGAAATTTGGGCATTAATTCAAAAATATTTTGTCGTTCAACCAAGTAATAACAATTTTGAGAAAAAGTTCAAATTCTGCTCAAAGCAATTTACAAAAAAATACTATGGCCATATAAATGCTGGATTCAATAGCATGCGTGCATTATTTTATATAGGTATTTATTTGGGACAAAAGCCACGTCATGTAGAAGGGTTTGAGCTAGAACTACATTTTGAAAATAATGGCTATTGAATCCTGCGTTGAGAGTGGGCTGAGTGGGCCACTCTGGTTACTCTTAATCTAAAGGAAAAATTGGATTTGAATTATAAAAATAACGCCAAAATTTATACTACTAATATTATACATTCTCTAAATAAAATTACTCATTTTGTTAATTTTTTTAATGCCATAAGCTCGCTAATCTCGCTTTTACGCTCTTATCCTAATCCTAATCCAGTAGTGAAAAAAATCCCATTTTTTTGAATTTAATACTGTATAATACAATGTATATGTTTACATTGTATAATACAATGAAAAATAAAATACCGTATTTTCTCATCTCTAAGTGTATTCCACATAAAAACTATAATCTGGCAACGTTGCCTGGGAAATGTGTTTGCAGTCTTTAGGCACCCCACAATTCAGCTCAGCTACATTTCTTAATTACGATCAAAGTAAATTTTTAAATCAGTTTCGTGTAGTGTAGTGTCAAGACAGCGAACAGTGCAGTTAATAAATTTTTGCAATAAAGCTTCCCTCTATAGCGTCCGTTGAAATTCCGTTTCTCTTTGCATCGTCAATATCTTATCTAGTATTCAGCGCTTTAAAGATCGTCTCTAAAAAGGGAATACAGTGAGTGGCGATGAATAAAACATATTGAACACATTCTACTCGAATTTTATAGCGAGCTTTCCACCACAATAATCAGTCAGCCGTTTTTACACACACCACCAGCATTTGATTGCATTGAATTATGTATTTTTGCTGAGAAAAGAAATTTTCCGCTACGCGAGGGAAGAAAGGGATTTTTCGTTGTTAAGGTAAAAAGGGAGATTCATTAGTATTATCCTTTTAACTAGTGACGAACCGTAAACGTTAAGCCTGGCGGAGTGCTCGACAATTCCTAAGGCATTCGATGCCATACACGTATATAATCCTCCATCTTCCACTCTAACGTTGGTTACGTTAAGATGTGCAATGACATCTCCAGCGTCATTCAGGTACTGACTGATGGCGTATCTGTAAGCAAAGAGCCCTTTGACTTTACCTATATATGAAGGATTTAATTAAATTTATCGAGGATTAAGTATATCCTTTGAGTATGATCCTAAAAAATGTGCTAAAATTAGGAAAACGTAATTGATTCCTTCGGAGCAAGGGCAAACAAAATGTAGGTTTTCCCCAAGGACAGTATGTAACTCCGCCGTTTTAATTTAATTCTAAAGTTGGAGTTCGTTTTAAAATACTCGCAATATTGAGAGTTGTAACTTTCCTCTTTCCTCTACTTTGTTTACGCGTTAAAAGTCCTAATGGTCCAAGCCGCTTACTAAATAAACCCATTACAGAAATCTATTTCGGAAAACAGATTATGGTCTAATTTAAACTAAAAAAAAGTAAGGATCACCCACATTCCCGTGGGCTTTCCTTGCTTGGCGAGTTGTCGTAACTAAATCCAATTTAACGCGGTCCAAACACAAAGGCTAGCTTTTCAATTGACTCTTCGTAAAAGCTTTCGTTTCCTAGGATTGTGAATTTAACGCGGCATGACTGAAATTTCAGAGTTTGCCAGTAGACAATAACAACCTAAACAGAAACGCACTCAAAAAAAAAAACCAAAATGAAATTTTATGTAATGGAGTGTGTGTTTATCACACTAGTCAATTGTAGACTATTTCACTCCTGGTCATAAGCCATTCCATTATTATTGACATTAAATAGGCAATGAAAATATGACTTTGACATTTTTATGCTATCTTCTGAACGTACGCTGAAAGGAGATAGGTATAAAAAAATTAATATTTTAAAGGTAACGAGAAGGCAAAAATAGGTGAATGAGTTATATTTACAATGATATCCACCTTCACAAAAAAAAAAATTAATACAATTATTATTACTTGCCCAATTATTTTCAATGACAAGTTAATTAAATTTTATTTGCCAATAAAGGGAATTTAAAATCAAAATTGGATACACTCTGTTATAAGGACTAAATTGCAAAAACGTCACTAAGCTCCAACTAACATATATCACGTCAGAAATGTATAATGAATAATTGATTTTGTTTAGTAAAACCAGCAAATCAACCGAGGGAAGACCGCAAATAGATCCATCGACGAACCCATTACGATAATGTTTTCTGATTAATATAATTAATATGTGATTAAAAAGGTTTGTGTCGATGTATAAAGGGCCACAAAGCAATGCATACCTGTAATCGGGTTTTAACTCAATCAGGGACTGACCATCGAGTAGCCACTTAAATTGAGGAGGTGGAGAGCCGGTAGCCGAGCACTTCAAGGATACTTGGAGCCCAGGCTGGACGGCCTGTTCTATGAAATAGTTCTGCATCTCAGGTATGGTGTCTAGAAATTAACCCTTTTTCTTTTAATCCCATTAGATACGAACGACTCTACAAAATTTTTCAAGTTAATGAATTTATTCCGCTCGCTAGTTCCCGACTTTCCAGGCAACAACAAACAAACCTGTTGATATTTAAAATCAATTATGTATGCCTTGTTATTTAGGAAATGGAGGTAGTTAGTTAACGTAAAAGGTTTTGAGATCGTTTCTGCCGTTAATAGAACGCTCCGAATGACCCGACAAATAAATATGTATGGGGGCTGTTTTATCAGGCCCCGATTTTTATTTTGGCTGGATAAAATATTAGGGTCCAAGCTGAACTTTAAGGACTCTTTAATCTTCCATGTCTAAATAGATTTCTAAAATTTTGATTTAATTTAGTTAAAACCTTTTGCTTTGAGCAAAACGAAAGAAAAGAATACAAAATTCTACAATTATTTTACAGTATATTGCCCGAAATAAGCACCACCCAACTTATAATTTTTTCTTTTATTTAAGAATTATTGTATTGTATACTAGTATACTATATTACTAATTGTAAGTTGGTCACCATGTTCTGGAATAATGGCCGTCTCAGTCGGACTGACGGTCGGGCGTTACAATATGTTACGTGTATTTCACGTGACATTTTGGTGATAAAAATTCACCTTCCTAATAGATACCTGACAGAATCAAGCCCATGACGTTTAATAAACGTGCAAAAGAAATATCAATGTTCACACAACTCTGCGCCTTTTTATGTAACGCAACACTAAAAACTGAAAATAATTGAGTATAAATCGGGTGCAGTGTTCTATCATCAAGTTACATCCGAAAAGTTTATTTTTCTTATGAGCTCTATATTAGAACCTTATAATTTCGATCTCAAACGAACGTCTATTTATACCTTAGTTTTAGTAAAAACTGGTTTGCTAATTATTGAGCAACTTTGCAGTTCAGTCTTATGTGGGACACCCTATATAATTTGTTTGGTACATCTGCAGGTTTTAAATAAGGTAAATCAAAATAAAGAATATGAAAATATTTTCATTTTAATTGTTCCAGTTGGGAAGAGCTGATTTATTAAAAATATAATTATTTTACTCTTAAAAGGTAATTGCTTTAATACAAAAAAAATAAAAGAGAACTATAAAATAAAAAAAAAATTAAAACAAAAGAGCTGTGTAAAATCTGAAAAAAGAAATAATATCAAATTTATTTTTTATAATTAATTTTTTTTTTATTTCAAATATTTTTTACATTTAAATATATTTTATGGGATTTCTGGGGAACGTTAATTTACAAAACGCAATGCTTCAGATTTGCGTTTCTTTCAGTGTTTGACAGATACCTGATATTTTTTTAAATACAGGAGGTTCCAACTCTAGACGCTGCATATCGCCGGCCCTGTACAGGGTGGCTTAATTTGGGTGTTTTAAATGGGAAACTCCTAAACTAATAGGAAAATTAAAAATCAAAAAGTCGATGCCGGGGTATTTTTTCGAGCTGAATTCATTGCCGTAAACAGAAATCTGCTATCGTCTTTTGTTTTCTTACAATTGATGAAAGTTCGATTTTCGCCATTTTCGAAAATAGTTTGTAATTTTTCTATTAGTCTAGTTTGGTAAAAATGGTTTCTACATTATTAAGGCACTTTTTTTGAATAGATTCTAATGATGATTTTTTAAATTTTTATAAACTTATTGTTTTTTGAGTTATAACATAAACTTCAAATTTTTTAAATACAACCTATAACTTCTTTATACTTTGTTAGAAAGAGAATTTTTTTCTCTTTAAAACGACGTATACATGTTAGGTTTTGCTTTGAACTTATATAGTTTTTTGATAAAAATTTCTTTTTGAAGTAGTAGGCCATGACGCGATGACGCTCCGATGCCGATGTCGCGGTCGTCTTGTTGTGCAGCTGTCACTTGTCACTGCCGATATTCCGCGGTTTGAGAAATTCAATGATCTCGTAGCGTAGACAGTTCAATAACGTTCATTAAGTCTTTCCCTTATAAGGACGTAACGAAAAAATTTAATTTCAATCTTTTGAAAATACGACATGTTAGAGTGTTATATTCAAAATAATTATAAAGCAGACGCTGCATCTGAGTCTTACCGGAATCGCTTTCCTGAGAGGAGGCAGCTTCATAAAACTACATTCAAAAGATTGAAGGATAACTTAAGGAGCTTTGGGTCTTTTTCCAAGTCAAGACGAAGAATCTATAATGTCGTGGATGAAGAAGCAGCAACCATAACAGTAGTAGGAGCTGTAGTTGCAAGTCCTTCAATGTCCCGTCGGCAAATTGAATCAGAGTGTGGAGTTTCAAGATCTAGGGCATTAGGCATTTTAAAGAAAAATAAATTTAAGCCCTACAAATTGAGAAAACAGCATCTCCTTCCCGAAGTTCATGGAAAGAGACTAATATGGTGTCGGTGGTACTTAAGCCAATTACAAGAAGATCCAAGATTTCATGAAAAAGTTATTTGAATGGATGAGACGTTTGTTAGCAGTGCAGGCATATTTAACAGAAATAACGTATATCACTGGTCTGACGAGAATCCTCATCAAGTCCGAGACATCCGTAATCAAAGTAGATTTGGCTTTAGTGTTAGGTGCGCATTGCTCAACATTAGAAAACTCGCATATAGAATATATGATACAAACCTAACTTGAGCTTTGTATAGAGTCATTATTGACACACAGTATTGATGCTTTTACGGACGAGATTCCGTTAAATGATAGAAATTCCTACTTTCTGCAACAAGATGGCGCACCCGCCCACAACTCACGGGTTATTGGGGAACTGATAGACAACATACATTCCGTGCGATGACAGAACCGTGCGAATTTGTAGGGGCTATTGGCGCTTTTCAGAAAGCCTCTGTACAATTTTGGTTATTTTAATCCCCATTAAGGTATGTACTTAAATCAGACGTTTCATTAAAGTGAAAAAATACGTGATTTCGACGTGTTGGCCAGTCATTCAATGTTTTATATACGTCATGTGCCTGACGTCATTATGGTGGGACTTATTCACGTGGTTTGGTACATTATTTTTACGTCATTCAAAAACGTCCTATTATCAGTCAATGACGTTTTTATACGTTTGATACACGTTATTTCGTTATCTGGAAAGTTGCACCGTCCTGCTGAAAAACTTGCTCTCGAAACAACAATTTACGTAAGGTAGAATTGTCGCAAATAACGATAAATGGTGTTAAAATTTGTTGTTGATCCAGTGTGATTTGTTGATCATCCTATTCGAAAAAGTAGGGACCAATAATTCCCTGTCCCGAACTTTTGCGCTATGTAAAGGATCTTCTTGAACCTCAACGGCCTTGGCAAATCCCAGAAACCGGATTAAACGCCTATTGACATGACCCGTCAACTGAAACCATACATTTTTTTTTAAGAATTCTTGATTATCATACTGCAGACCTAACACTGGCGCAATAATCCACCCTCTGCGATCCTTTCAAACCAAGTTGCAGGGCAGTTTTTCTCTGGGATTTTTCAAGATCCTCTTAAAAACACGTTCTTGGTTATTGTTGATGTTAATTTTTCTGATTCTTCACCAATGGGACATCCTGAGTTTCCCTTTCGTTCGCACAGTATATACTGCCGGTATACCTGAACTTTTCAACAACTTTTAACATCACAGCATTACTTGGGGGATGGTTATTAAACTGCTGTTTGATGTGATCAGAAACATATCAGAGACTGGCACTATTAGAGTTGGCCGATTCCGTAAGAACAAAAATAATACTCTACCAAAAACCTTTTCGTCGGTACTTAATACCATCTTTGACAATAAAATTCTACTGATTAATTCTTAAAGGTTTGTTTGACAGCTCTGCCGTGCGTCACCTGGCAGCGATGGGGCACAGCCATCTTTGTTTCAGTACTGTTCATTATGGGCCATTCGAATGACCATTCTATGGGCCATTTCCTAAAAATGGTCCCTTTTTTGACCGAAAATTCGGCACTCTTAAGGTACTCATGACGTAATATTGACGTCAGCGCACGTCATACAGGAGTCATTGTAACTTAAAGCTGGGCCGGATGTTGATTGTGTCGATTATTTTTGGTTTTTGTTAGGTTGGAATTTAAGTTTTAGAAAACCTTGTAGCTATAGGTCAGCTAAGGGCTAGGAGCCCTAGTGCTCAAGATAGGAGATGGATGGGTGGATAATGACCTTGAATAATAAATACCCTTGGTACCAGAGAAGCAATGTTTGCTCTGAATGTTCTTCTCCAAAAATGTCGAGACCAACGTAAGGATGTTTTCGTGTGTTTTATTGATTATGAACATTTCTTTCGATCGACAGAGTTCAACACAAAAAGGTCATAAATATATAGATGATTAAGAACCTGTAATGGCGACCGAAGGCCGAGGATTTACAGATGAACGTCAAATTCAACGAGTTCGACAGGGATGTGTCCTGTCTCCACTGTTGTTCAACCTATATTCTGACAAAGTCTTTAAAGAGGCTGTATATGAAAAAGAATTCGGGGTAAAAATCAACGGCGAGCTGATTAACACCATTCGCTATGGAAAGCGTGTTGCCTGCTTCTGCTCTGTACATCTCACCATTCGCTATGTTGACAATACGGCTATTTTATGTTTTGGTCTATGGTATCGGTTATGGTCTTCAGGATCTCCAAAGGCTCATAAATTCTGTTAGTGCAGTGCGACAGGAAATGGGACTGAATGTAAATGTTGCTAAGACAAAGTATATGGTCTTTAGCAGTCACCCATACCTCAACGCGTCACTACAGATAAAAGGACAGAACGTTGAGAGAGTATCCAATTTTAAATACCTCGGATGCTACATCACCGAGTAACTAGACCCGGATAGGGAAATTAGATGTAGGATTGAAACAGCCCATACAACGTTTCGGAAGATGAAATCACTGTTTGGTAATGACAGCCTGAACATAAAGCTGAGACCAAAGAATGATTAAATGTTACATTTGGTATGTGCTGTTGTACGGAGCTGAAGTCTGGACACTGAAAGGTGCCACAATCAACCGTCTAGAAGCATTTGAAATTTGGTTACATAGATGGATGCTAAGAGTACCATGGGGGCTTTGCAAAGAAATGAAGCAGTCTTAGACAGGGCAAATACAGTTCGTGAACTTTTGACAACAGTTAAATGCCGAAAACTGGCATACCACGGCCATGATCTCAGAGGAAATTGCTACCGGATCCTACAGCTTACAATGAAGGGCAAAATAGAAGGCCGCTAGGTCGTAGGAAGTGAACAAATCTCCTGGTTAAAGAACATCCGGGAATGGTCAGGAATACATAGCATTTAGAGTGACTAAAGACAGGGATTCGCTCGCCATCGTGATTGCCAACGTTAGGGGGATCTGACAGGGCACAATAAGAAGAAAAATAATGACAATGACAACTGTTTTGCAATAATTTGACGTCATGACGTCACCGAGACGTTACTTCTGACGGATCTCGTCACCACTGCTAAAAAGGGGGGTCAAAACTGTAAAACTTGTTTGTCTCCAGATTAGCTCTATCGCCAGCCATAAAATTTCAGAAGATGATTGAAACGACGAACTGGCCTACTGTGTTATAGGCCGACTCCCGACTTCTAGCCTGTTCTATGACCCTTTCATTTATTTTTGATATTTCGTTACGTTTCAATTCTTCATTTTTCTGAAAAGATACGATAAACTTTCAAAGCGGGCATTCAAAGCAGATTTCCGACGCCTACTTGATGTCAATGATAACGCAGTAAATGCTTTTTACATCTACATTTAATACAAAATTACAATATTTCGGCTATTTAGATAATTCGAAGTGGCAAAATGACTTTAGTATTGGTTAATTATTTAAGGCATTTTGAGAAGTAGACTTTGGAACATAGGAGATTTGGTACCATACATGGGGATTGCCATCCTCATAGCTTTTTCGCATTAACACTCACCAATAACAGGTGGAAACTTACCTGTTGCAGGTTTTTTCAAAGCATTTCCTATTTCTAATCTTCCTAAGTGTCAAAAGGGATGATATGAAAAATACCACTGGTATTTTCCTGAGAACCCACATTATTCTTCTTGACACCTATAAGACGGTTACATTTGGACATGCTTTGAAAAAACGTGCAATAGGTGAAAAAAAAGTTTTTTTTGCGAACAGTGGTGGAAATCAACCACAATGGCATCGTTTTATTCCCACGGTATTTGAGAACATCACTGGTATTTTTCTGAGAGGGCATATAATAACTAGGAGGGCTAGAAATAGAAAACGCTATGAAAAAACGTGCTACAGGTGGAAACTTAGTGTTTTTGTGAAAAACCTGTGGGGATAGCAATCAACCCCAATGGTATCGATATCTGTAATTTACCTCTCTAAATGATTAATAGTAATTGTAGGTATCTACATGAATCTAACCAAAACTTAGGTCTTAAGTAATAATTGCACGAAGGAAGCACTACGTGGTAAGGCATTTTGCAACTTCAAATTATCTAAATAGCCAAAATATTGTAATTTTTGTATTAAATATACGTACATGTACAACAGGCTAAAAGAAAGTTGGGAGGCGGACTGAAACACAGGAGATCACGCCGTCGCTTCGGACATTCTGGATTATGCCTATCTTTTACATTGCTGGCCTTGGACTGCAAAAAGAGGGGATGGAAACACAATACCTTGAACATTACAATTTCTCTTGGCAAGGTGCACACCTAGATTTACGACCCACGTACTTTCGAGCGCCTAGCTCTTGGTTCGTGATTCGTGATATCCAATGTTGCCGATACTTTCACGAGTTACTCCATTTACTCGACGTAAATCCGTGTGACGGAAAAATATTCGATACGAAGTATCTGATTCTATACCAAGTACGTTTCGAGATTTAGCAACAACACACGCACACGCGCATAGGGCTTCGGGTCCATGCTCGCACATTTTCTCATCAAGGTTAGCAAGGAATGTCCAGTAAGTTAACAACGTGTACTTGGTCATTTTATGGATAACTTTGCGCTAACCTCTTTATCAAGGTATTTATAACGTCTGAAGTGCAGTTAGCTTTTGCTACAGGCGGAAGATTAAAAAACTTTGTACTAAATCACATTCACTCCGGGTATAAAACGTCTAGGTATAAAACCTGACTAGATACATTTGGATCGATTATGCACGTACCTATACCTAATTAATTTCCTTTTAAAGCAAAAATTATGGGGCAAAAAACCAAAATAAACATGGTTGTAATGTCTACGAACAACGGCGTGCTCTAAGTGGAAAATAAATAACAAGCTCTCTTTGCCTCTCAGGAAATTGTCTAAAACATCATCATCTCATTGCGCGGCAAATAATATTCTTGTTTAATTCAACAGGACAAGACAAGAAGATCGTCTTCACCTAGCATCGGTGTTATTCGAGTATTAAATTATTTTATGAGAAAAGAGAGGAAACTTGGCTCACGTGATTTATTGTTGACGGAAGTTGGAACTCATTTCCGCTGGGGTTTTTCCCTCGACTGTCTGCTCGCGTTAAGTGCTGAATACAAGGTCCATTTCTGTTATTAATTTTTTTCGGGAATAGCGGGGAATAGATTTTTAACCTTATAGTTCCAAAAACAAATGTAATTAAAATGACAATAAACTCACCACCTAAACGTAGTTCGGCGCTCCCTTGCGCGTTTTCTTTTTCGTTTTCCACAAAACATTGGTACATTCCCTTATCGTGACGTGTAACGCCCACTATTTGCAGCACTAGGGGATCCAGCAATTTTATTTTTTCGGTTCTGTCGAACATAATTGGTTCCCCGTTTTTTAACCAGCTTATACGGCCGATCGGTGTTCCGGATATTGTGCAGTTGAAAATTGCATTTTCTCCCGAATTAATAATCTAAAACAGTTTTATACATTACAACATACTGAAGAGAAAGTATTGGGTCCAATTATTGCTCTAAATTAGTTGACATAATCCGAGGATAATGCCGTTGCGACAAAATAAAAGCAAAAATGAGCTTTTCCGTTCCTCAATCAAGCGTCCCAAAGGGTGTCTTGTCATAGTCGGGCTGAAAATTACTTCATCCCAGAGTAGACAACCTTTTCGAATTAAATTGTGTTCCTGGACAGGAAATGCCGCACTGTAACTAGTTTTTTTTTAACACAACACGTCCAACTTTTCTTAATATAAACACCCAATTAAAAAATATGTTTAGAGGGCGAGTTCGATCTGACAATAAGAATTACAGAAATACTCAGAGAGAACCAAGAAAATTTTTACAAACGGTGCTCTTAACTACAATATAATAAAGCATTTCGGAAGGCAATATCTCGTTTCTATTCCTGTACACTAAGGGGCAAAGCGCTGTTATGGAGATGATATAGCTAACGCCAAAATAAAAACACTAACTCGGTTCGTTTATGTCCCTGGGGAGGGCTGAATATACGCTATGAAACGAATATTGTTTCTTCTTCCAAGTTTATAAGGCAAGAATGTATGAATAAAAACTTACCTGTAACTGGGGCAAAACGTGAACACTAAGATGCGCCACTACCTTTAGATGGACGTCCAATCGCTGCTCGCCGAAGGAATTGAACACTTTGCATGTCCACCTTCCTGAGTCTTCAGGTCTTAGCCTTTTTATCAGCAAAATGTCTTGGGAAGGCTCCAGCCTGGAGGACGCGTGTACAGGCTGAAGGTGACCTTTAACATCTCGATACCATCTAGAGTGTTGGAATTAAATACTTGCAAGAAGGATGTGGGTAGAAATTACCCAAAAGTAGGAGGAGGGTTTCCTTGAGCTGTGCAACTTAGATGAATGTCGGTCTCTTTATAAGCAACGAAGGACGACGAGGTGGGATTGAGTCGTGGAGGAACGTTTCTTGTAGATTCTACCAAAAATAGGTTATTTATTTTTAACATGAATAAATAAGTGAAAACATTTGTTTTGTGTAAACAAATTCAAATTTCAAATATTCAAACACAATGACAGTTGTGGAATGACAGATGACAGGTTGAGAGATGTCATTAGTGTTGATTCGAAAAATTGACCTTTTCAGAATTACGTCATTTGACAAATGCCCCTCAAGGCAATAGGGAGGACCAACCCTATTAAAATATCAGATGTAACTTAAAACATGATCTTGATCATCATGTTTCATGTTTGATTTAAGAATTTTGGGATATATTTAACTACAAGTGATCTTCTACAGCCTCTAGTTTTCATATTCAGCCAAACTGTTGCTTGTTACTCTTGCTGGAAATGTCCCATTCTTGTAATGTCAATGTTCAACTGCCGCTGCTTGGTGCTTGTTTAGGAAACATGGAAATCGAAATGCTTGGGTTTGAATTTCACGCTTTTAAAGATAGCGAAATCCACCTAATACATGGATTAACTGTAGATAACTGGCGAGTACAATTAAACAAAATAAATTCCTAAAACATGAAAACAAATATGCTCCTCATAATTAATAAACTGGCTGGGGTCTTACTATTTTTTATAATTTAATTTATTTATGTGTGGCTATGTATTATATAATGGTAAGATAACATTATTAAAATAAGAATAACAACAGAAAAGTATTGTTTTAATGAAGATATATCATTCTAAAAGAACAAACAACGTTGAATTGTCTTTGATTCTTATTCACCATTTCCGTATAACCACGAAAAATTTCGTAAATTTGACTACATGGTTTGGTTGTCCCATGACTCAGTATGGCGGACCTTTATCAAAATCAGCTGTTCTGCTTCTGGAATGGTCAGTTAGGGTTGGGCAAAAATGGAAATTTCGAAGTCAGGAAAATGATCGGAAGTTTCCAGGTTTCCTTTTTGACGTAAATAGACAAGCGAGTTTTCACCATAGAGAGATTTGATAAATTATTTATTGCGTTATGCGAAAAACATTTCAACGCCAAATAATATTTATTTTAATTGTTGAGAACGCTCCGATTGTATAAATAAATTAAACTCACTGCTAAATACTTTTTGAACGGAAACCCCGGAACGTTTCTTGCAGAATCTACAAAACATAGGTATTTATTAAGTGAAAATACTTGTTTTGTGTAGCCGAATTCAAATTTCAAATATTCAAACAGTAGTGAGTTTGTGGGAGACCCTCCTCCTCCGAAAACCTATGAGAGAGCAAACTCCTCCTCCGAAAACCTATGAGAGAGCAAACTCCTCTTCCGAAAACCTATGAGAGAGCAATCTCCTTCTCCTTTCGATACACAACCATTGCCCCACCACCATTACCCCCACCATCATCATTTACTTATATAAATATTGAAATGCAAGTTGTGGTACAAACAACAAGAGATAGTTTATAGTTGAAAAGGGATTATTTACAAAAATGTCGTTCTCTAAATTTGCTAGTCAAAGTAATGATTACTTGTCAAATAGTAAGAAAAATAGTATGAGTGGAGCAAATAAGAATGTTTTAAATATTGTGAATACAAAGTTTTTTATCTTAACAGTTCTTTCACAAAATTTGTTTTAATTGGAATTAGTGTAAACGACTTTTCACCCAACATAGTAATTGGAGGCAGAAATGGATTCTACATGACTCTGAGTGAAGATGAGTGGATCACCTTTTGCAAGTATGAAGGTGTAATTGCAAATTATTTCTACTATCCTGGTGTTGATACATCTACCATTCAATGTGAAAACATTACTTTAAGTTTTGAGAAAATTAATGACTTTCCAGTCCTAAAGATTAACAAGGCAGACTCTAATTATATCTATCTTGGCCAGGAATCCATTGATAGTTTGTGGAAACTGAAAGATTTGATAGCATATAGAATCTCTATTATAAAAGAACAAAACTTTGAAAATTACTTTAATGTGTACAAAACATCAACTGCAAATCAAATTGGCGACTTGCTCACCAATGTTTATAATGTTTTAAATCCAAGTGAAAATCCAAATAGTGAGAATGTCAGCACCATGTTGGAGTTTCTAATATTATATCCAGACGAGTTGGAAACCCGACTGCAGAAGCAAGGAACAAAAAGGAAATATTATAAAGAAATATGTGACTATTAGTGAAAGTAGTAATAAACTACATGTGCTAAGAACGTGGGAATTTGCATATAGACAAGCTCGAAAAAGTGAATATCATCAATTGTATTGTGACAGACTGCGATTCGAAAAAAGAATTGCTAGCTGTAGTTACATAATTAATCCTATACTAAGTGAAGAGCATAGAAATAAAATATATCTAACCCTATGTAATAAGAATTAATATAATAAAACTATTATTCTTAATGACTTGCATTTTATTAAAATATATTACAAAACATTTTTCTTAATCCATGAATTATGTGATTTATCGAACCCCAACCACTTTACATACACCTTATTGCCTTTACGTCTTAACACTTCCTCAACCAAATAGGCATTTGGATATTTAACATGTTGTAACTCTTCTTCATAGAAAGCACCTTCAATATCCTCATTTCGCTGATCTCTTAAAAGGTATGTTCTTGGATTTGTCAGTTTCACGTTCCTTATTTGAAAAACTTCAGTCGACCAGTTTGGAGTATATCACTTGGCAAAAACTTCTCGATGTTTCGAAATTCTTACAAAATCATTCAACTTAAATTTAGCCCGTTTTGGATCTAAAGTTTTCTTGTTAGTGTATACATTCTTTAAAATTAGTTTTTCATTTTTTTTATTAACATCTGAAGGTTTGTAGCCAGTAGTACTATGTTTTGTTTTATTATATTTATCCACAATTTGTTGTAATATTTCAAGGCATTTGTAAGTACCTTGATTACTAAATCTTTTCCACATAATATTTTTTATAGTCCTATTTACACGTTCTACAACACTTGCTTTTAAATTTGAAAATGTGCTGTAATGATTTATTTTATATTTTTCCATCAGCTCCTTAAAATGTTTATTGTAAAATTCAGTACCTCTGTCCGTTTGCAAATTTTTCGGTGGGGTTTTTGCACTAATTATTATTTTCTCCATTGCCCTACTAACATCTTTAGCATTTTTTTATTTCACAGGTTCAACGCAAACATATTTAGAAAAAACATTAATAACAACTAGAATATACCTATTCCCTTTGTTAAATTTCGCATAAGGCTGCATTTCAACTAAATCCGCTTGAAAGAGATCATTCAAACCCCTTACAATGACCCTCCTTCGAGAATAGTTTCTTCTTGCCAGTCTATGTATTTCATTTACTATTTGTTCTTTAATGTTTGTCATTATTTGTTGTATAATAATTCTTCAAAATTTTTTAAAAACGTTTTCAAATAGTTTGTATAAAATTCAATCCACTCTTCGTCTTCAAAGTTTGTTTCTTTAGTTAAAGACTTATTTAGTTTTACAAGCTCTTTATATAAATAATTCAAAGAATCCAATGTTTCTGCTTTTAAGCATTGTGAGAATTTTATTCTAATACCTTTCAACAACATTTCATGTTTTTTTATTACTAGTTCCATTAGTTTTTCAATATTTGCTATTTGTAAACGTACTTCCTTAAGCTCATTATTTTTGTCTTTATAAGTGTTTATTTTTTCTTTACTTTCTTTTAATTTTTGTTCTTCCTCCTTAATTAAATTAATTTTTTCCAAAGTTCGTCTATTGTAATATCTTTAAACTTAGTGTTCAATAAGTCACGTAATTTCTCATCTTCTTCTCTAACATGTTTTTTTAATGAATTAATATCTTCACTAAATGTGTCAATACCACTAACTGCTTTCAATAACTCCTTTATTTTTTTATCTTCTTCTACTATAGAAGATTTTAATGATTGAATATCAATATCGATTTGATGCACTTTGGATATGATTTCTGTATCTCCATTAATTGTTTTTATATTAATTTTATTTTTTAAAGCTAGAATATCTGCTGAAATATTTTCAAATTTGTCCTTCAGCTCAACAGTTAGTTCATTCATTTTCATTAAATCACCTTCAACTCTTACTTTCAAGTCATTAAATTTATCAATATCATTTTTATGAATCATTAAATGTAGTGTTAAGTTTCTTTCAATTTCTTTTATGTTTTTGTCAATTTCGCTATGAGTGTGGCCAAAATGCTTTACTTCTTCCTTGACTCTTTTGTACACGTCAGCAGCAAATGTCTCAAATTTCGTTTTAACATCGCTCTGTAGAGCACTTTTAATTTTAGATATGTCACTCTTTATTTCTTTTAATTTATTTACTTCCATTTCTAAATTATTTCTTTAAACGTTCAATTCACTTTGGTAGTTTGTTACAGTTTTTATGTCATCTTCAATCATGAGTAATTTCTGTTGAAATTCTTCTTTTTTCGAGTTGCTATCTTCTAAGAGCTTTACTTTTTTCGCAACATTTTCAATAGCTAGATTGTTTTCATTGATTTTAGTAACATCAGTATTTGCTTTTTTAAGTTCACCTATTTCTGTTTCTAAATTATTTTGTATAGCTTCCACCTCATTTTGATGACTACATATTGCTTTAATTTCCAATTCAATCGATTCTATTTTATTTTCAAATGATAAACAGCATTTATCTGTCCATCTTATAATACATTGCAAACAAAATTTATGATTACAACTATTTGGGTGACAGACCTCATTCACTTCTTCGAAACAAATAATACAAGTAACTATTTCTTCTTCATTTTCTTGTTCCTTAGTTGCACATTCCATTTCAAAATCGATTCTGTCTTCCTCACTTGGATAAGGCGGAGAGGAAAAGATGCTCATATCTTCAGTGATCAAATTGATAAAATGACTAGGTCTTGATAAGTCTACACTTGAATCAATTGTAGACAAAACACTGTCTATGTCTTCATAGTTCAAATCAATTAACTCATTATTTGGTAAGTCAATTAATGGTGTCAATTCCGTTAATTCAGTTGTGGACTCTATGGGGTCATCATCAGTCAATTCATCTTCTTCAACTATTGGTGTTAACTGAACTAATTCACTCATACTTATTTTACTAATATCTGTCTGCTTATACTTTGTAAACCAAACTAATCTTCGAACTTAAACGCTCGTATAAGTATCATGCAGTGTTAGTGGTGGGACGATGGTTATGTATCGGACGGAGGAGGAGTTTGCTCTCTCATAGGTTTTCGGAGGAGGAGTTTGCTCTCTCATAGGTTTTCGGAGGAGTGAGATTGGGAGGAGGAGGGTCTCCCACAAACTCTCTACTTCAAACACAATGACAGTTGTAGAATGAGACTCAAAAAATGTAAACTAATGGAATCCACGCGCGCAACTCTCCGCTATATGGGCAGCTGTTACCAAAAATGATGAGACGCCATGTCTAAGGCGAAAACCAAACATTTCGTTGGCTATGTGTTTTTCTGCAATAAATTGCATTTTGCAAGACTTTAATATTATAAATAATTGTGTTGTTGACAATGGTATTTACAATATACCGCAGTGAAGTCAATGAGGCTATTTTGGGAAATATTTTTCTCATCCTGTAACTTGTAGACAGTTTTTTTATTTAAATTTTGGAGCAGTTTTTTCAGGTGCGCAGGAGATATAATCCCAGGGTTATCAACGACTATTAATTCAGAATTATTTTTATTTATTTAATAGTTTGCTAATAATATTACGTATAATATTACTAGTTTTACAAATAGTAATTTAGTTCCATTATTATTTTTAATAAAATATTTTCTTATGTGCTATAATACCAATGCTATGTCACTGGCATTTTCACACTTGACAAATTGGAGCAAACTGATAACAGACGCCGGCGTCGTATCCTACTTCCTCTGGTTTACATTTTCTAAGGATAGAGATGATAGGTTAACATCTGTCATTAGTGTCGATTCGAAAATTAAGGTTGGGCAAAACTGGAAATATCAAAATCGAGAACATTAGCGGAAAGTTTCCTTTTTCACGTAAATGAACAAGCGGGTTTTCACCTTGGAAAGAGTTGTTAGGATATTTACTTAAATAGACAAGACGGTTTTCACCACAGAAAGCATTGATAAATTATCTATCGCGTTGCTGTGTGATTTCACAATATATTTTTTATGGCTATGAAAACCAGTAGAAAATCCCGTTTGTTGCATCTATTTCAATTTTGCACATGTTGGGAAAATACGAAAAACATTTTAATGCCAAATAATTTTTTATTTTCCCTCCGAATGCATAAATAAGTTCAACTCACTGCTATAGGGACCTGTTGACATTGTTTCGGAAACATTCCATAAGTCGTTTTTTACCTTGTGGTAACATTTTAATATTTGAAAGTTTCCGAAGCGGAAACTTTCGGACGTGCCCAAAGCTACCGCAACTAACAGGTTGCTTCTTATCTGAGAGAGAAAACCACGAACCCTACGTCATAGGAGGCCATGGGGGTGTAACGCACGAGATTTTATTTGGTGGGTGTACCATGAATATGGTACGGGTTTCTTTTCATTGACTATCACAGAATTAATAACGAATAAATGTCTACGGATTCTATTAAAACTCATTCAATTAAAGTCTCCTAGATAGGATTTATGAACAATATGTAAAACTTCTGAGAGTCATTAGCATGAGTTAAATTTTTAATTTCCAGTTTTCTATCAAAAAAAAAAAACTCCCTCTCGCGAAGCTCCGAAAAGATTTCAGACTCTTTGCTCTTCTTTATTGTATTACGTGAGTGACGAAAACAAGCCTGGGGCGTGTTTTATTTGATATTAAAGCAGAAAGTTTTTTAATGTACCTAAATAAAATCAAGGTCTGTGCGATTAAATTAAAACTGGAAAATATAACCGATAAAACACAGAAAACGAAGGTCCAAATGTCGATTTATGATTTATTAACATTCTTATTACCAGTTATTAACCAAAACAATAACTTTAGCCGCGTTTAAGCGGACAACCGGTTATTAACGACAATTACAAGATATATTCAAGTGAAATGGTTATAAACGGTTAGACAAACATGACGTCATGACTTGGCCCTTTGTCGTGTGATATTTACGTCATCGTTTATAAATATGCATGTGAGAGAAACTTAAAAGGGCAAACAAAAAGCAACAGATTGTCTTAAAACTTTACTTTTTGATGGTGCTGTGAGTGGTGTAAGCAAAAAATATTTGTACCAGCCAGTAACCAAACATATCAAATACCCAGAAACATAAAGAGGAAAAATTCTATTCAATTCGAAGATTTGAAAACTGCGAAAATTCTATATTAAATGGTAACTATTCTAGAAAAATAAAAATTCTAATACAATCATTCCTTGCGCTTATGTTTTTTTTCTGCTGGTAGACAAATAAAATTAAAATGGATTGAAGAAGTTTGTTTCTGGAATTGCGGATTAAGTTAAGCGAATATTTTGATAATAAAAAAAAAGCACCAAAATTGTCGAACAAGATTGCAACACAATTTTGGTCAAAAGATCACAATATTGGGGACGATGACAAAGAAGGATGCCGGCAATAATTTGCAGCAACGTCATGTTAAAGGGTTTGTCATTTGGCAAGCAAAACCATAAACAACCAAGGGCTCAACCGAAACAATTCCCAGTTCAGCACTTGAACAAGGTATTTGTTTTTGTTAATTCATTTGACATGTGTGCCCCTCAAAACAACATGGCAGAGTGACCAATTAAAATTCACGCGACCAATCAAAACATGAGAAATAAAGTGTGTTCATAAAAAAAACCTTGTAGCAAGCCATAGTATTAAAACTCTTGTCTGAGATAGTTCATAAAAAAATAAAAATCTGAACGTTTTATGACATTTTCGACTTCTACCGTCGTCCGATGGCGCCACTTGCATGCATACACAGTGCCTTGAGCAAGAGAAGAGACCAAGTATTTTTCGAACTCGTATTTCTATCAGGTTTTGGGTATACCATACTGATGAGCTCTAATAAGAACGAAACCGGTCTATGGTTCCTCTGCCTGATAGAAAAATGAGTTTGATACTCTGCTGAACGTCGTCCCCAGACAGTATAAGTAGGGATCTCGGCCATCTATCTGTGTGTGTTTCACTTCACAGGAATTATTTATGGTTGGGAATTCTGGCAGGCCGGTCAAGAGCGACGGCAGGAAAACGCTGTATAATATTCACCTGATTATAGTTATCGAGACACGTTGTACATCCGTATAAACAGCGATAATTTTGCATATGTGGCTACATTGTTTGTTCTGGAATGATCAATAGGCTTACCGATAACAGTTAACCTGGCAGCCTGCGACCTTTTCCGTTCTTGTGTCAGGGCATGGATGGTAAGGCAGGAATACGTCGGTAAGCTGTCGTCGTGCCTGGCAGATCTAATTAACAGTTCCCCGGTACCGTAAGTAACAACGATTCTACCACCTAGAAAAAAATATACATCCACATGATATGGATGGACACTATTCCTATATTATCTTGATGTTTAATTTTGCCAAACTGGGGGCGGAAATGGGGAAAATGAATCATAAATCCATAAATCAAATCAGTCGAATATGTTATTCGCAAATTAACATCATCGCAATGACGACATCCCAGGCGAAAACATGACGTGATTATAACGTCAACTTTTGGTGATCATTCGTTATTCGACGTCACCTGACGAAAAAATGACAAATAAATGACGTCAATTTTTCGACGTGATAATAACGATTCGTAGTGACGTCATAATAACGTTATGTTTAGTAGAATAATTTTTGTGTATATTTAATGTACTTAGTAAATATCCACTTAACATATTTAATTGACTTATATGCAAAAAAACAATATATTTGGTGACAATATCATAAAACAAAATTTTTAGCTTCTTTGGCAAAAAACTCTATTATAAATATTTAAAATATTGATAAAATTATTCTTTGTGTATATTAAAAATTGGGATGTAACCGCTTCACGTTTAAACTAAACGTCTAAACTCACGAGTAAAGTCAAAATTTTTAAATATCATATTATTTTTAGACCAAATTCTCTTGTTACTAAGGGCGACTTTTACAAGTTTAAGTAAAACTTCAGATTGGAGATAAAACTCCAGATATAACCTACATTGCACTGTTTATCTGTCAGGTAAACAATGCAATGTACGTTAAGTCTGGTGTTTTATCTTCAATCTGAAGTTTTACTGATAGTTGTAAGAGTCACCCTTAGTCAATATTTAAACACTTCGTGTTACTTTTAAGATTAAACTTTCGCGTTACTAAAGTCAAAACTTCATGTTACTTTCGGATCAAAATTTCTTGTTACTACGTAAACTTTTTTTAAATTTTATGTTATGTTTAGAGTTACATTTGGACGAAAAACTTTTGTTACCAAAGTCAAAATGAAAAAATTTTGTATTAATTTTAGATCAACGTATTGCTTGTTAGCAAGCCAAAATTTAAAAAAATCGTGCTACGTTCCGACTACAATTTTGTGTTACTACAGTCGAAATTTTTAAACTTTGTGTTACTTTTAGTCCACAATTTCTTGCTACTAAGGCTCACTTTTACAAGTTCAGTTTAAACGTTAGTTTGAAGATAAACGAAGGATTTTGACAGATACGCAATGCAATGTACGTCAGATCTGGAGTCTAAACTAAAGTTTAAACTGAACTTGTAAAAGTGGCACTAAATCAAAATTAAAACATTTTTCGTAGATTAACATTTCAAGTCAAACTTATGAGAAATTTTCTAAACCAAATTTTCGTGTAACGTTTATATTAAATTTCCCCGTTACTAAAGTCAAAATTAAACAATTTTGTGTTACGTTAGACCAACATTTTAAGTCAAAATTTTTAGGTTTTTTTGTTACTTCCAGACCAAAAATGTCGTGTTACGTTTAAGCAAAAATTTTATATTACCAAAGTCGAAACTTAAAGATTGGATAAAGATTTGATGTTACTTTCGGAACAAAATTTCTTATACTAAACAAATTTTTTATATATTTGTGATACGTTTAGACTACAATTTGGTGTTTTTACAGTCAAAATTAAAAAATTTTACGTTATTCACTCTTAGACCAAAATTTCGTGTTATTAAGTCATAATTTGAAAACCTTTGTGTTACGTTTAGACTAAAATTTCCTTTTACTAATGTCAAATTTTTTTAACTTTGTGTAATTGTTATAGTCGTTTTCAGGAAGATATTCATCTAGCCAGCCATGGAAATATCGGTTTTGTAGTGGCAGCCCTTCTTCCAAAAATTTTTCAACTGATATCTGGGGAAATTCTTATTTTCTGTTGGTATCTAAGACATTCCGTCAAAATTTAAGAAATGGCATGACGCTTATGTTCTATCCTTGATTTCTGCACGTATTTTGAGAAAGAGAGCATAATATTACGTATTACGATTCCTTGGAAGCATCTTTGTAAATATTGTGAATGTATTTCTCATATTTTTTTTTCTTATTCCAATTTTCGTGAGTTATTATCAAATAACTACACTGCCTATTATCATCAACCAGTCCTTTATGTTTATAGTACTACTTTTCTACTCAACAACTCATATAGTGAAAGCAGAAAGTGAAATAAACCTAGAACCTACCACGGATTTGATCCCTTGGAGAATGAAGCTATTTTTTAACAATTTTCCTCGCAATTTCCTTAACTCCAGTAGCAGAGCTGCAGCTGCATGCATTGTTTGTTTTTGACTTTGTATGAAGACTGTAAGCAAAGTGCTCGATACTTGCAAATTGGAAAATTCACTTGCAGACAATAATAAAAAGAATTGCCCAATGTCCAGTATTCAAGTCACATCATCAAGGTGCTACTGAATGATTTTGCAATATCCAAGATAAATGAAGAATGATCTTTTGATCATCTCAATTATCCATGAATGTGCCAAAGGAAGGACGGATGGACTAACCTAAACAAAATATGTGTGTGTTTGTTTATAAATTTAAATGCTCTGTTAAGTGATTGTGTGGGATTCAATTTGAGGGTGACCGTTGTGTACTCAGTTATACAGAGTGCTAACTATGTAAGTGTTAATCTCTCCAAAGGATGCATAAGTATAACATTTGTCAAAATAACACTGAGTGTTTGTATATTATCATACTCCTGTATATCATATAAGGTATATTAATTTTTTGCTAATGTGATTGCTAAGGACTGGGCCTCAAAAGGAACCTCTTGAAGTTTACATCCTGGGTTCTAATATTTGAACCACCATAGATTTTAAGTGTTTTGTATAATATATTACCACAACAACCCTTAGTGTGCCTTTGATGTGGATCTTCCATTCTTAGAAGAAAGCTAATGGCATGTGTGTGTAATTATCTTCTTCTGCAATTATAATTTTTAATTATACTTGAGATTTTAACAGAAACCAAGCAGAAACCTTTTATTTTATGTTATGTCATGGTTGTTTCTCATAACTCGTTTCACTAAAAATTCCAAAACAATATACAAGTTAGCTTGAAAGTATCACAAACACTCAAGTGCATCTTTTAAGCCAAGATATGTCCTAGAGCCCACATTGAGAAAAAAAATTTATACAAGATGACCTGGACCTGCCCTATACACTTTCGAAATCATGTTATGGTAGACATATAGTGGAAGGTAAAGTCCTAATGTCAGAAAAGTACCAATGTCTGAGTTATAATTTTTTAAATATCTTCCAAAATGTGAACAGGTTGGTTGTGAAGTTTTCATAGAATAGGATAGAACAATGAACGTAGCTGGTACTTTATTACTCCAACATTCTTGTCTCCTGACAATTCTCAGCCAACTTAATAAGTTTTTCCATTAAACACATTATACTTGTTTTGCTTTGTATATAAAATAAAAAGTTCTTGCAACTTCAATAGCATTTTTATTCCAGGTATAGTAAGTTATTTGCAAAGGGGTTCTTAATTTCAAACTAATAAATAGCCTTTACCTGTTTCTAAAAGTTACTTCAAATTCTATGTCTATACGTAAGTATTATAAGTCGAAACTTTTTCAACTGAGTTTGTAAGAAATGGCCCCTTCTTATGCTATTTAGTTTAAAAGAACTGTAGCTTTCTTTAGTTGAAAATAAGTTGGTTCCATTCGACCAAGAAACCACTCCAGAAGGGTCTATCATTCTTGACAACTCTAATATGATATCAAAATTGAAATAAACAATGTGCTTGTCCACAGTGGTTCTGCAACCATGTCAAGATGGTTCCTCATTTCAATTTGAAATGTTTGCTGGTGAGTTGGCCAAAATGATTTTTTAAATGTTCTGCAATGGTTCTCTAGCATGTTGGAACAAACCTAATATTAAATCAGACAATTAATAAACCACCACACAAACATTTTAGTTTCTTGATATTTAGGTAGTTTAAGAAACTAAATGCACAATTAGGCAAGACTTCTTTTAGTATAATTAATTTATAATGTAAAATCATATATATTTAACAAAACAAAAATACACTTCTCTAAATACCTACAAATGAATGAAAGGGTCAATTTTGATCCAACAATGGAGCCAAATGACAACTGAAATGATATAACAGTAAATTCATCGAAATATTCTTTTCTTTATCATGGGGGGTAATCTTCACTAATATTGACTCAAGATCCAAAGTGATCATAATTATGGATGGTATATGGCATATAGGTCCACTGGGACTCTCATCACAGATCATCACACAATCCAAATCATATGGCAGTACTTAAATTCAGTCTGGTAGAAAACCATCTTTTCTCAGACGCTTTTGCTGTTTGGAACAATTTTTACTTGACTGCAATCTGCATTCAATTTTAAACTTGGAAAGTGGTAAACTATATAATATTATGTAAGGCATAAGCATAGTTAAATGTATGGTCTATTCCCAGGGCATCTGGACACTAAAGTAATTTCTGGGCGAGTATATTCGGAACTTTTGGAAATCTTGTTCATGGTTGATGATCCAGTTCTTCCCTCTGCATATGCATACTAATTTAACGCTCGCTTTAGCTGGCAATAATCAATCATCAATACTCACAACTGCTTGAATGTGGTTTTGATGTCTCAATTTTTGTATTTGTAACTCTACTCTGGCATCTTATTTTGCAGAAGTTGGAGGTTGCAGATGACTTTTCCGGGTCATGCGATGAATTGTGTTAATAGTTCTGGGTGATAGTTAGTCGTTTATTAAGCCAGTTTACTTTTCCTACATTACAAACGCTGAATAATAATTGGATTTGAGCAAAATTTGAGAAATAAAGTAGTTATGTTTAAAAATTACAAAATTTGAGGTTAAAACCCGACAAATGCGTTCGTTAAGCTCGCTTCGCACCAATCTCCGATCTAGTAACTTTTCTGGTAACTTTTCAATTGTTTTTAAAAGGTGCGTTTACAATGTCATGGGTGGCTAGATGAATATCTTCCTGAAAACGACTATAGAACAAAGTTTTTCGTTGCCAAGTCAAAATTAAAAAAAATTTGTTATACGTTTGGATTAACATTTTAAGTAAAAATTATATTTTTAGTTACTTTTAGACCAAAATTTCTGGTTGCTAAGCAAACAGTTTTAAATTTCGTGTTACGCTTTAAACTAAATTTTCGTTTTACTAAATTCAAAACTTAAAAATTTGATGCTACCTCCGGATCAAAATTTCTTGTTACTAAGTCAAATTTTTTTATTTTGTGTTACATTTCGACTACAATTTCGTGTTCCTAGAGTCAAAATTCAAAAACTTTGTGATACGTTTAGACTAAAATTTCCTGTTATTATGGTCAAAATTTTTAAATATTTTGCTACTTTTACCAAAATATCTTCAGGAGATCACAATTTAAAAATATTTGTGTTATGTTTAGACCAATAATACAAATCAAAATTTTGTGATTTTGTGACACTTTCAGACCAAAATTCCTCATTCCTAAGTAGAAATTTCTAAATTCCGTTGTACCCTATAGACTAAATTTTCGTCTTACTAAAGTCAAAACTTAAAAATTTGATGCTACCTTCGGATCAAAATTTCTTGTTACTAAGTAAAAATTTTTTTATTTTGTGTTACGTTTAGACTACAATTTCGTGTTCTTACAGACAAAATTCAGAAAATGATATGTTACGTTTAGACTAAAATTTCCTGTTACTAAGTTAAACTTTTTTTTTATTTTCTGTAACTTTTAGACCAAAATGTCTTGTTACGAGATCAAAATTAAAACAAATTCATATTATATTTAGACCAACAATTCAAGGCAAAATTTTGAGATTTTGTGTTACTTTCAGACCAAAATTTCTCATTGCTAAGTAGAATTTTTTAAATTCCGTTTTACCCTTTAGACTAAATTTTCGTCTTACTAAAGTTGAAACTTAAAAATGTAGTAAGAAAATTTGGATTCTATAAGTTTTTGACGTAGGCAAAAATACATAACTCCGAAAAGAAACCGTTCGTAGCAAATAACCTAGAATAACGTCAGTTTCATGTCGCAAAGTGTCGTGATTTTGACGTCACAAAGTAACGTCGTTTGACATTGCAAAATAACGTCATCGGTCTGTGACTTACGCCCGTCATTATGATGTTATTTCGACATCATCTCATGACGTCATTGGTCACAAATGCTTACCAAAAAAATACGTCAAAATGACGTCACCTTCCCGCCTGGGATTATATCATGGGAGATAAAAACATGGTGGACTTCGGCTAAAAATAATCAATTTTAAGAAAACGACGGACTCAATTTGTTTGTATCTCCAAACTCATTGATTTGGGGTATGTGGAACTGACCGTTACAGAATTACGTCATTGTAAACATGAGTGCCCCTCAAGGCAATATAGCTCTGCTCTGCAATACAAAACACAGAGTGGTTGGTTCATAGATTATACAGGTAAGGTTGCTTCTTATTTAAAGAGAAATCCGGGACTCTAAATACATCATAAAAAGCCACTAGTATGAGACGGCGCCATCTTTTTGGTTCACTAATTTTAATAGATTTTTAATTCGATTAAAATAAATGTTTTCTTGGTATAGCGTGATAAAAATAAATATAAAATAAAAATAAAATAAAATTGAAAATAATAAAAATAAAAGAAAACGAGTTGAGATTAGAATAGGAAGCAGGGTGTTACAGTATTCTTTTTCATATAAAAATATAACTCGCCCGGATAATGACATACAACGACCTTCAGATAAAGAGGTTCTTCAATAATTTATAACCTGCCGCACTGTTTCGCTTTCCCTTTACAATTCAAATCTTAAAATTCGGTTCACATTTTATGGAACGAGCAAGGAACACAATCCCCGGAGAAATGCATTCGGCAGATTTGGCCAGAATATATTATGGAGAAATATTTGTTTCAGCGGCCTTACTTTATGTATATCTATCCAAAAAGTTTAAAATTAAATATGTCATACAAGACGTTAACCAGATATTATTGCCGATGTGCGTTTTATTTAATGTCTCAAAAGTCATCTAGAGAATTTAATGTAACTCGAGCAAGCGTAGCATCGAATAGCTGCACATTAAATTCTTCGGTAAACAACGGCTTTATTAATTGTTTCCCGTATTTGCCAAGTCTGTTTGACCTATTGTCATGCGAGATGGGCCCGTAACAATTGAAAATTAACTGAGCAGCGATCGATTTGCATTTGTTTCGACAAAAAAGACCGTAAATCACAGGGTGCTGTGTTGTGTGTTATGACTACTACGATTATATTGTATTTTTCCACAATGGCCGACCGATGTGGCGTAAAGAGTTAAAGAGGGCCTGCAAAAGGGAAGGGATCAATTAAGATTGAACTTACCCATGTTGGGGCCGGGTAAAAGGATACTCTCATCCCTTGACCACGACGTAACCGTGACATGTTCCTTGACTACTGGAGGAATGACGCAGGTTAATACTGCGGTGTTCCCGGCGATCACGTGAGAATGATAAACGTTGACTTCGTATTGTTCGCTAACCACTGAAACAATACGCAAACATTAAAGAAGCTGTACCGACGTAATAAACGTCATATTCATCCAGCCAATCCCGCCCTAGTGTAAATAAATGAAGCGACAGCGACAGCAACTTTGAGCCACCCTTTGCTTTGTTAAACCGAAAAGTGTCATAAGAGGTTTCGCCTTGCAATCTACTGGGAAAATACCGTGAGCACTATATGGCCCCTCATTTTTAATTGGTTCTAAATACTTAATGAAGCAGAAATGAAGTATACGCGTCGGACGTGTTTATAGAGTTGAGAAACGGATAAGTTTTGCCCATTTAGCATTCGAGGTTTGCACTTCGTGTTGGCCAATTCATTAGCGGCCAGACATTACGTTTTCTCAACTGATAACTCTATACAACTGAACGTAATAGAAAGGCTCTTCATACAAACAAATACTCATTTTACTATTATTAAAATATCAATGCCTCATTATTGGATATATAACAGGAAATACTATACATTAAAATCCTTAAATGACACAGAAATAAAACAACAATTAGTATAATCTGATTTTCTCGACAGAACGGCGAAGGAAATTTTACGGCACTCACAAGATTTAAATATTATTAAAAAGTATCGTTACTTAATATCGGCTCTGATGACAGTCATTTTATGCAATACTAATTCGTTGTTAATTAACTTGATGTTATTTATTCTTTAATTCTTTAATTTACTGGTTAAAAAGTATATTTCTGTTGTCTCTATAACGCTAAATCTTTAGAACAGGCCACGCATATCTATAACTTTTCAATTCTAATCTAACCGATTCAGTGGTTTCTTTCACTTTGATCTTTGAAATTAATAATCCTCAAGCCTATTTTGAATTAATATTTTAATAGCGTTTTTCTCTAAAACGGTGGTCCTTATGCAATGCAAGAATGAACGGTAACAAATATCGGCTGTTTTATTGGGAGAGAGCATCTCAACTGAGTCCCTCAATCCCAAGGTCGCCTTAGGTAAACAGTTTTGAAAAAACACAATTTTATATACTGAATTAATCAGAACTAACCTGAACTAGCCTAACATTATTTTTGAGCCAACGTTAGTTGCTTTCAATAGCAACTCACCTCACTAAACTCGGTATAGGAGACTATAGCAAAGCACCAGTTCGATGTATGAGTCTATATATTAGATTTATTTTAAATGTCAACTTTTCAATGACATGTTGTGATCTATGTTAAAACGATTTTATGGCGTTAGAACAGTTAGGATATTTTTAGGTTAATGTTATATTAATAATAAAAAGGTATTTCTAGTTGTAAATTGAATGTAGTGGCACTATCAAACCAAATTCTATTTCTCAATACACAAAATTATGGAGATCCTAGCCTAGAGCATTCTGAACTGGACAGCAACGTTACAAAACAATTTCCTCAATAAGCCGCATCTAAGCGGCAAATAACTTCCAACCTATAAGATCCCATTAAATCCACATGTGTGGGATAACATTTTAACGATGTATCACTAACGTTTCAAATAGAGCTTCACGAGACCACGAGAGAAATCTCGGCCTCGGTCCCGAAGCCGAGATCTCGACTTTACTATCGACGTCGAGACCGAGACTGTTTTGGTCTCGATCTCGGTCTCGATCTGCTAAACCGAGACCGAGACCGATACTGCCAATCGAGACTCTCGAGAGTCTCGGTCTCGAACATCATTCGTTTGCAAGGTATTAAGGAAATGTCCACTGTTAAAATTTCAGATTCGGATGTCCATTCTAAAGAAAACTACCCTTTAGAAAAAAATTTATAAAAAACCGATTGACTGGGTATTTATTCTGTTCGGATTTGCACCAAACTTGGCACACATGATGCTACTGAACCGGAGCATATAACTTAAAAATTTCAGATTCGGATATCCATTCTAAAGGACAAAAGGACACCACCCACTAGAAAAATCTGATAAAAACCGATTGACTGGGTATTTATTCTGCTAAATAATGCTCCAGAACCACAGCATACACTGTTAAAATTTCAGATTCGGATGTCCATTCTAAAGGACACCACCCTCTAGAAAAATTTGATAAAAACCGATTTAGTGGGTATTTATTCTAATCAGATTTACACTAAACTTGGTACAAATAATGCTTCTAGCCCGAGGCATACACTGTTAAAATTTCAGACTCGGATGTCCGTTGCAAAGGACACTACCCTCTAGAAAAGTTTTATAAAAACCGATTGACTGGGTATTTATTCTAATCAGATTTACACCAAACTTGGCGCAAATAATGCTCCAGAACCGTAGCATACACTGTTAGAATTTCGGTTTCGGATGTCCATTCTAAAGGACACTACCCTCTAGAAAAATTTGATAAAAACCGATTTAGTGGGTATTTATTCTAATCAGATTTACACTAAACTTGGTACAAAGGATGCTTCTAGCCCGAGGCATACACTGTTAAAATTTCAGACTCGGATGTCCGTTGCAAAGGACACTACCCTCTAGAAAAGTTTTATAAAAACCGATTGACTGGGTATTTATTCTAATCAGATTTACACCAAACTTGGCGCAAATAATGCTCCAGAACCGTAGCATACACTGTTAGAATTTCGGTTTCGGATGTCCATTCTAAAGGACACTACCCTCTAGAAAAATTTGATAAAAACCGATTTAGTGGGTATTTATTCTAATCAGATTTACACTAAACTTGGTACAAAGGATGCTTCTAGCCCGAGGCATACACTGTTAAAATTTCAGACTCGGATGTCCGTTGCAAAGGACACTACCCTCTAGAAAAGTTTTATAAAAACCGATTGACTGGGTATTTATTCTAATCAGATTTACACCAAACTTGGCGCAAATAATGCTCCAGAACCGTAGCATACACTGTTAGAATTTCGGTTTCGGATGTCCATTCTAAAGGACACTACCCTCTAGAAAAATTTGATAAAAACCGATTTAGTGGGTATTTATTCTAATCAGATTTACACTAAACTTGGTACAAAGGATGCTTCTAGCCCGAGGCATACACTGTTAAAATTTCAGACTCGGATGTCCGTTGCAAAGGACACTACCCTCTAGAAAAGTTTTATAAAAACCGATTGACTGGGTATTTATTCTAATCAGATTTACACCAAATTTGGCGCAAATAATGCTCCAGAACCGTAGCATACACTGTTAAAATTTCAGATTCGGATGTCCATTCTAAAGGACACTACCCTCTAGAAAAATTTGATAAAAACCGATTTAGTGGGTATTTATTCTAATCAGATTTACACTAAACTTGGTACAAAGGATGCTTCTAGCCCGAGGCATACACTGTTAAAATTTCAGACTCGGATGTCCGTTGCAAAGGACACTACCCTCTAGAAAAGTTTTATAAAAACCGATTGACTGGGTATTTATTCTGATCAGATTTACACCAAACTTGGCGCAAATAATGCTCCAGAACCGTAGCATACACTGTTAAAATTTCAGATTCGTTTCAGTTGTCCTAAAGGACACTACCCTCTAGAAAAATTTGATAAAAACCGATTGACTGGGTATTTATTCTGATCAGATTTACATTAAACTTGGCACAAATAATGCTCCTGAACCGGAGCATACACCACTAAAATTTCAGATTCGAATGTCCATTCTAGAGGACACTACCCTCTAGAAAAATTTGATAAAAACCGATTGACTGGGTATTTATTCTGATCAGATTTACTCCAAGCTTGGCACAAATAATGCTTCTGACCGAGGGCACATACTGTTAAAATTTCAGATTCGGATGTTTATTCTAAAGGACAAAAGGACACTACTTCAATCACACCAGAAAATTTCGCTTGAAAACCGGACCCGAGAATATACAGGGTATCCCATTTTTGGCACTTCCAAATGGGATCCTGCCTTACTTTTAAAGGTAAAGGATTGAGATTTTTGCGGCAGAGTGCTACTTTCTGATGAAATTAAACATGACGCCAGCAGAATTTCCCATAACCATTTGGTTTTTGAGATACAGGATGATTTCGGAGATATGACATTTTGGAAACTTGTTTGTCTTTTTAGTTTCATGAAAAGTAAGAATGCTTTCCAGTAGTTTTTGTGAAGTAGCATTCAGTGGCGTACCTAATTTTCATCTGCATACAGTAGTTTAGTTACTATTTAAAAAAGAAAAAAAATAAAAATAAAAAACATTTAAAAAAAACTTTTTGGTTTTTTTAAAAGCTCTTGTCGAGGCGTTTCTAAATATGCAATACAATAAACAAACAAACAAACGAATTTATTCATGCTTACTACAAGTTTACACATGTCAAATAAAAGAACAATGGAGATACTACCTTTTTTTTTGGAGACCGAGACTCAAGTTGCTACTACGAGACCAAGACCGAGATTACCCGAGTCTCGGTCTCGGTCTCGATGCACAAGACCGAGACCGAGACCGAGATTTAATTATAAATTCGAGACCGAGACCGAGAGTATGTAAGTCTCGGTCTCGGTCTCGTGAAGCTCTAGTTGAAGCTCTATGAATTCGTTATCAATTATCCTGATTTGAATTATTTTAACGCCTTAAAAAATGTTTTATTTTTCTAATTTTTAGGAAAAACTTTTTTAAGACGTTTGAAACATAAGACCTTTAAAAATGTTGCATATTTCCATATGGTAAAAGGAATATATTTCTGTTGTCAGTAGAGCGGTAACTTTTCAATTCTAATACAATCGTACAAGCGGTTCCTTTCACTTTGACCTATACTCCTCAATTTGATGGATTACTTTTTTATCTCAAAACTGCTATCTTTATAACAATTTTACAACTTTCTAACAGTAGTTTAACCTCAAAAAGTATTATTACGCCCGACTGTAGGTTCACAGAGATTCGCGCCGAAGCGGCAACGTCGAGCGCCGACCGCGACCCCGGGAACCCATCTAGACAAAACGAGAACCGGGAACAGTCGCTTCCGTTCTCGAAAGTACGAGAATGTGTTCAGCCCGGGTATATAAACCAGCGAGCCGCGCGAGGTCGATGGAATAGATAGTGCAGTGTAGTAAATAACCGAACGAGCGAACAGTTAGTAGGGCGTAATTGTGTTTTAATCGTGTTGTAATAGTTAAAATAAATAAAAGTGTGTAGTTAATTAACGATAAATTACTGGAACCCGTATCCGGTAGCAGTATCCTCAGTTTTGGGAATGTTATTAAACCATTTGTATAACGTCAGAATTGGTAATATTTTCGTGTTGACAACACATATATGTAACTGTGGGTGGGTGCGTAATAAAAATTACAAATAGGTGTTTTGTAGTGTAAATTTGATGTAATTAAAGTGTTTTCTTGGGATATAAAATTCTAATGATAAATGATTTTCGTTTATCTCATTCAGCTTGGCTCAATGGGGTCGTAATGTTTCTTTGCTAGTAGAACAACGAAGCAATTGTTATCGCGCCGTGAGGTTAGTGGTAAACTAACATTTTGAAATATTACTAAAAAGTAACCTTTTTTAATATTTGGGCATATAAGGTTATTATTAATTCGTTGTCAATTATCTTGGTGTTTCTTTAATTAACGTTTTACTAAAATTTAATTTTAAAAGTTGCCATATTTCAACATTTTTTAAAAATTCTATGGTTAAACAAATATATTTCTGTTCTTTAAATTTTAATTTCATTGATAATCCCCAATTGGCGAATGATTCTTTTATATTTAATTTATGTGAAAACTTCGAATTGATAACATTGTTGTAACATTATTTTAACATCAAAAAATATTTCAAGTGTTTGGAATAAAAAAAACTAAATATATTAAATTTGTAAAAAGTAAGTTTTTATTATGGACCTGACTCGTTTCAGATAATAAAAACATGTGCATAGACGTTATTTTAACATTATTAATTTGTTTCAGTTGTCCTAATTTACATAACTGTCTTATTAAGGTTTTTCCTAATTTTGTCTTTTGAAAGTTTTCATGCCTCTGCAATTTTTTTATTTCAAGGTTAAAAAGACCTATTTCTTTTGTTTGTAGAACGGCAACTCTTAACGACAGGCAACATACAAATATAACTATAAATTAAGTCTGAAACGCCACTAAAAATATCAATTATAACTATAACTTCTCAGTTTTAATCCAGACGTCTAAGTGGTAATTTGAGAGGGTTATTTTATCATTAAGCTGTCAATCATGATAAATGTGAGTGTCGATAGGAAAGTCCCTACACGTCACTATTTTTTTTCAAAATAAATATATATAAAATAAATAAGTGCAACATTTATTCGTACATAAGGAAGCCATTAATCCAGAGATAAGGAAAAACTAAACGAAAATATGTCAAGAATATTTGCAAATTCGTCAATAGTAGATAGATAAGGAACACACTCAAAATCTTTTATGATTTAGAAACTTTTTTACTGCTTTTCTAAATATAAAGATATATTTTATAACAAGTAATAGTGCACACCGTTTATAGAAACCTTCTGGTGTGTAATATTGACTTCCTTTTGGGTTTCCTGGCAAGCGTCCTGCCTGGATTCTTTCGAGACCTCTGATATTTATTATGTCACCAGAACCTAACACTTTATCACTTTCAGTAAACAATTTTAAAGAGGTATTTGGGACGCAGAATAAAAGAACCGAAAGAGGAAAATATGTATTTGAAATGTTGACAGGTTAGCGCAAGAGGAAAATTTCGCGAGTCCAATAAAGACACCGCTCCATGTCGGCTCTAAATAAATAATGAAAGGGTGATTATAAGGCGAGTCATGTCGCCTCCCTCTAAACATACAACGCATCAACACCTAAGGACGACAGAAAAACAAACCTAGCTAAAATAACCGTTGAAACATTAATGAATTCGGGACACAAAAGAGTGCAAATACAAAGTTTAAAGGGTCATCATGCATATTCATGAGCTGCATCGAATAGAATTCCCTGCCATTCTATCTCTCTATCCGCATCAACTATTTACCTCATTATTTATAGATGATGTGAAGTGCGAAACAACAGATTTTGCTATTTGCGGAGTTTCCAGCTGTTGAGATTTAAAAATGTTCGCTGCATGTCAACTTTTAAAGATCATTATTATTCCGTTTCCATTATACCTCAAAACATAAAAAAGCATTAGGTATCAGGCGGTCGTATGGATACAAAGAAAAGGGAATTAATAAATAACATGCAAAAGCTTTCTTCGTGATTTTTTTTCATTCGATTTCTGTAATAACTTTGTGACGCGAGCTAGACGACAGCTTTTTGATCAAAATTCAGCGATTGTTAATGGAAAATGTGCCCTTTATTACCAAGCCAGGTGCGCGGAGTTTATTTAACAAAACGTGATTCAATTCCATTAATTTTTTTTATTACATTGCATTTTAAATTTCGGAACATAACAGGCACCCTGTTTATGTTAATAAAAGCCCCGTGCCGAAGCATCCGAGTGAAACCGCTAGAAACTGCAATTGCGAATGAATTATAATAAAGCTGTGTTGTTTTAATTTCCCACGGTGATGCGGGTTGGTGGCAAAAAATGCCGTTTCAGCGAAAAATAGTTCACACTGTTGATGGCAAAAAATTAGAACAATATTATTTCATAATTGTGGAAAAACACAGTTTGATTTGCCATGAACAAGTGCAGCACCAATGCGTTATCGTCTCACTCTTGACCCTATTACTCAACAACAGATCTAAATGCCCAAAACTTTTTATAAATGCCCCTTATAGCGCCTTTTGACGAGAGTATGAGAGACTCAAGTATTACTAATAATTATTTTTTAAGCTCCACAGAGATCCACAGAGATTCGGGCCGAAGCGGCAACGCCGAGCGCCGACCGCGACTCCGGGAACCCATCTAGACTAAACGAGAACCGGAGACAGTCGCCTCCGTTCTCGAAAGTACGAGAGTGTATTCAGGCCTGGTATATAAACCAGCGAGCCGCGCGAGATTGATCGAATAGATAGTGCAGTGTAGTAAATAAATAAAGAGTGTAGTTAATTGACGATAAATTATTGGAACCTGTATCCCGTAACAACTGGTGTCAGAAGTGGGATAATTTTCGTCAAATTTGTGACTGTACGGACAAAGGAGTTGTCGCGCGCGTGAAATTTTGCGTGGTAAGGACAGTGCAAGAACAAGAAAGGCAGCTCGACAACGAGCAACAAAGAAATTTTCTGGAAGAACAAGAAAAACAAAGACAACTTGAGATAAAAGAACAAAGAAAAAATCACGCTGCTCTGTTTCAAGCATTAACGGATGGTCGTCGCGAGTTGCAAGAACTTGTCTCAACCAAAATGACTGAAGTCAAACAAGACGTAGATCAAGTTAAACAAGACGAGGATCAAGTCAAACATGAAGTAGAGATGAAAATGACGGAGTTAGAAGAACGGTGGCGGATCTGGGAAACACGTCGCAGTGGGCCACTTCAACCCAACCGCTGAGCGACTAAACATTATTAGGCCCCCAGCTTTCGACGGCACTACTTCTTGGAGCGTTTTTAAAGACCAATTTGAGGAGACAACAGTTAAAAATCGATGGACAGATTCGGACAAGGCTACCGAACTTTTAGTAGTTTTGAGAGGAAAGCTTGCAGACATCATGCCTACAGTGTCGTACCAGAAAGTAGACGGAAAGATGTCTTGAGGCCATTTTGGAGTGAATAAGACCCTGGATAGAATTCGTGAAAGGTACTACTGGGTGAATTGCCGTGACGACGCCGAAGAGTAGTGCAGAAATTGTGATACCTGCTGCTCCGTAAAAGCACCCCAAAGAAAGACTAGGGGGCAAATGAAACAATACAATGTTGGCGCCCCATTTTTATTTTTTGTAATAAACCTCCAATCACATTTACGGCAATTACAATCTGATCATAAAGTTAGATCAATGAGTAATGTTTTCAAACCTATTCTACTACAGCCACAAACTTGGATTTAAGGACTTACTCACTAAGGTCCTTATTTTTTTTACGTAATTACACTAACATTAATGTGTAGACAGGCACTGTACTCTGCTTTTGCACTAATACAAACTACACCAGTTCGAAGGTTTTGGTCCTCTTGAATCTTCTGATCTGGTTCGCATTGTCAAGGAGCTGGATGGCTTCAACATTGACATGATGAAGAAATCGCTGTTCATGACTTTTTGCGATTTTGCTGATCGTCTGGCTAACGGTGTCCATTTCCATGTCCCAATGTAGGTCACTATTTCTGCAATACCAAGGGGCATTAAGAATATTTTGGAATCGCTGGATTATTTCCAGATTGCTCTCACTGGCACAACCCCACAACTGAATGCCATATGTCCACACGGGCTTGAGAACCTGTTTGTACAGGAGTACTTTGTTATATATTGACAGAGTAGAATTTCGTCCAATCAGCCATTACATTTTTTTAAACTTGAGGTCTAATTCTGCTTTTTTCTTTTTGACATGAGCTTTCCAGCATAGCTTAGCGTCAAGTGTTATACCCAAATATTTTGCTGTATCTGCATATGGTACTTGTATATTGTTAATGATAACAGGCATATGCTGGTCTCTTTTGTTTGTGAAATTAACATGGGCGGATTTGGCCTCATTTATTTTGATTCTCCTTTGCATAGTCCAGTTGTTAAATTTGTCGACTGATGTTTGCAGTTTTATTGCCGCTTCTTTCTGATCGTTGCCTACAGCTATTATAGCAGTGTTCACAGCAAAGGTGGCTATAGTGTCATGTTCTAATTCAGGAATAACACTGGTGTATAGTAGGTAAAGGACTGGCCCTAAAACACTGCCTTGTGATACTCCTGCCTTAATGTCTTTAAGTTCAGAGTAGGCGTCTTCCTGGTTAATTCTAAAAGCTCGATGTGAAATATAAGACTTTAATAATTGTGAGAACTGGTTAGGCAAGATTTTGCTTAATTTACAGTAAAGTTCCTCATGCCACACTTTATCAAAAGCCTGGGCTACGTCAAGAAAGACAGTAGAACAAACTTTTTTTTCCTTCAAGGACTTTTCTATTATATCTGTGATTCTGTGGACCTGATCTATAGTTGAGTGTCTCTCTCTGAAGCCAAACTGATGATCTGGAACTATTTTTTTTGTTTTCAATAACTGGTTTTAATCTTTTGAGAAGTATTTTTTCGAATAGTTTTGAGTTTACAGGGAGCAAGGAAATTGGCCTGTAAGACGAGACTTCATTCGGTGGTTTCCCGGGTTTAGGAATCATTATCATTTCTGCTACTTACCTTATCTTGGGTACATAATTTAGTCTAAAAGATGAGTTAATAAGATGAGTAAGCTTTACAATTGCTTTACGTGGGAGTTGTTTTAGAATTTCTCCCCTGATTAGGTCAAATCCTGGAGCTTTTTTTGGGTTGATGTTTTCATTGATCTCTGTTGCTTTTCTTTTGGAGTAGCAGGCCTGATTTCGCCCTCTTCCTGGGTAGGATTCTCCCAGTCGAGAGTGTCTTCCCCCTGATTCGTCTGAAAAGTCTCTTAGAGATATTCAGAGTATCTGTTGGCTTTTTGGGTGTTACTTTTTGCCCACGTGCCGTCTGCCTTTTTAATTGGTGGATTCTGCAAGGTTTGTCTTTTTAGCCTCTTGGTAGCTCCCCAGAGTGCAGTCAGTTTTATTATCATTTGTCAGTTCACTCAGGTATTTCCTAATAGCGTTATCCCTGAATTTTTAAATCTCTCTTTTAAGTATTTGTGTAACATTATGTAGTGCAGTTTTATCGGCTCATGATCTAGTTTGATGCCAGATTCTTCTGATCCTTCTTTTTTCAGAAATAAAGGCTCTAATTTCATTGGGGTAGTTGTTACCTGTGTTTCTAGGTTTAATATTTGGCGTATTATCCCATGCAGCTTGTTGAATTACATCCATAAATGATTCAGCTTCGTTATCTAGGTATTCTTTGTTTCTTAGGGGCACTGTCAAATTGATATTCTCTTCAAGTTGCATTTCAAAGCTTTTTCGATCTGTTAGTTTATTCAGGTACTTTATATTGTATAAGACTGTCGCTGAGTGTGACTAAGATGGGAGAGTGGTCAGAGTTCATATCCCAAGTTTCTTCTACCTTCATGTAGTTTAGCGATATATTTCTAGTTATGTAGAAGTCAAGTAGGTCTGGAATTTTATTGGCGTCTGTGGGCCAATATGTCGGCTTGCCAGTTGATAATATCTCGCACTTTAGTTGTTTGATTGCTTGCAGTAGTTCTTTTCCTTTTGTATTCGTTAACCTGGATCCCCATTGGACATGCTTGGCATTGAAGTCGCCTCCCATGATAAATCTATATCTGTGATTACCGAGAAAGTCTAAATATTGCTCTTTTTTGAGGACATGCGTAGGTGGACAATAAACTGCGGAGACAATGATCTCATATGTTTTGGTTTTCACTTTTACAGAGGCGGCTTGAAACTGTTCTGTTCTATATCCTATTTCTTGATTATGCTTAATTATTTCTTTAATTACGATGGCACTACCCCTCCTGGGTGTATTTTCTGGATGTGTAGTGCGATATACTTTATATGCCTTAGTTTAATGCGCGAGTTTAATGAATGATTCATTAGTAAAATGGGTCTCAGAAATAAGGCATATGTCGATGTTCTCCATATCTAGGACTACTTGCAGTTCCAGCAGGTGTTGCAGGAGTCCATTGGCATTCCACTCCATTATCCTAAGGTTTCGCGACATTCCTATTTTTTGGAATACCTCCTTTAGCGCTATGTTCAAGTCTGCCAATACGTTCCTCCATTTTTGTTAATTTCTGCATTATTTGTTGAAGCGTGTTTTGAATAGATACATTTTGGTCTTGTTGTTCAGTTTTATTAATAATTACTTCAGTCTTACCCATAGCTGCTTGAGAGTAGGTTTTTTGTCCTGCGCTTATCTTGTTTGTTGGGACTTGTATGTTACTCCTTTGTGGCTGTTTAGGAGGAATTGGTTTCTTAGTGCGTTCATCTTTTAGTTTTTGCATTTCCTTTGCAATCATGCATCCTCTGTAGTTGGCTGGGCGCTCTCCGCCGCAATGAGCACATTTTGGTTTTGTACTCTTGGTTTTTCATACTCCTTTGTTAAGTGCTTGCCAGTACATTTGACACATCGTGGTTCCTTGGCACAGTACTTTTGCATGTGTCCATATGCTTGGCATTCTTTACACTGCGGCACAAGCCTGGGCTTTCTTAATGGCAGAATTTCAACTCTGATACCTAATATATCAGTTATTCCGTAAATCTTGTCGACACTTTCGTCATGACTGAACGAAAGCATGAACATGTTTAGCAGTTGTTTTGTCCTATATTTTAATTTAGGTGTGGCTTCGATAAGTTTGTAGCCACGTTTTCTCATTTCATGAACTATTTTTTCTGGTTCTATGGAATGATACAGTGTGTTATGCATAACTTTGATTGGCCTATTCTGCTTATTCTCATAAGAATGTCAGGAATATTTTTTTTTCAGTTAGTCTTGCAGTAAGCATTTTATAATTTGTCTCATCCTGCAGATTTATTTTAATATTTTTGTCGTAAATGACTTTAATCTGGGCGCCAGGAAGCTGGTTCACGAGAGCATGCAGTTCATTGAAGTTATTAATATTGTCCACTATGATAGGCGCAGTTGTTTGTGTTTTTTTAGGCATCTTTTCGTTGGGCCTCTGGATTTGTGGATTTGTTGCTGTGGTGGCGTAAGCGAGGTATCCATTTTTCTTTTCTGCCTATTTTTGAACGAATCCACTCTGTCTCACGCGCTAGCTCCTCCTCATGGGTATTGTATTGCCATTCAACTGTCATTCTTTCTTCGGTGTTATGAGACAGTTTCTTTTCTATTTCTGTATATTTTTTGTTCAGTTCTTCATACATTGTATGCATTTTATCCAATTGGAATTGTAGTTGGTCCACCTTGTATGTGGCACATCTTTTCTCTTGCTCAGCTTATTTCCAGCTGTCAAGGCCATCTTTTTTATTTTATTTACCTAGGATTTTATTAAACAATTCGCACGATAACTTAACGACCTCAACATGGCCGCCGGACATCACTCGTCGCATATGATATCCTTATCTCGTTTGTTTATGTTGGGAGCACAGATAAGAGAGCGTTCAAAACACCTGTTCACTGTTCAACAGCCGACGAAATACTGGGCGCCCCAAACGGACGATGGCCACAAATACATCTTAGTTGCCATGGATTATTTCAGTAAATGGCCTGAAGCTTATGCACTACCAAATCAGGAAACTAAAACCGTGGCAAGGGTCTTGGTTGACGAATTCTTCAGTAGATTCGGCGTACCATTAGAGCTTCATTCGGACCAGGGACGGAATTTCGAATCGCAACATTTCAAGAAGATCATAGAACTTCTGGGAATCCGCAAAACAAGGACAACTTCGCTCCATCCACCATCAGATGGCATGGTGGAGCGTTTCAATCGAATCATGGAACAATACCTCTGCAAAATGGTAGCGGACCACCAAAAAGATTGGGACAAGTTTCTGCCTCTTCTAATGATGGCTTACAGAGGTGCATTGCATAAGACGACAGGACATGCCCCTGCCAAGATTATATTTGGTAAAGAACTTCGTCATCCGGTAGATTTGGTGCACGGATCACCAGAAGAACCGGTGCAAGATGTCTAGAACTATGCTGATGAACTTCGATAAAGATTAAGGGAAATCCATCGAAACGTGAGGACAAAGATAAAGATTGCCAGCAATCGGATGAAAGCCATATATGATCTAAGGGCGAATTCTGCAGGATTTAAGGCAGGTGACGTGGTGTGGCTGTATAATCCACAGAGGAAGAAAGGAAAGTCTCCCAGGTTGTCTCCAAGTTGGGAGGGTCCATATACAGTTATCAAACGGATCAACAACGTGGTATACAGGATCCAACAAACCCCTAGAGCAAAGATGAAAGTGGTTCATCTTGAACGGTTAAAGACTTATAGTCGTGTCGTATCACAGAGATTCGGGCCGAAGCGGCAACGCCCAGTGCTCACCGCGACCCCAGTAGACTAAACCAGAACCGGGAACAGTCGCCTCCGTTCTCGAAAGTACGAGAATGTGTTCAGGGCGGCTATATAAACCAGCGAGCCGCGCGAGATCGATTCAATAGATAGTGCAGTGTAGTAAATAAGCGAAATAAGCGAAAAAGCGAACAGTGAGAATTATTAGTAGAGAGTAATTGTCTTTTAATCGTGTTGTAATAGTTAAAGTAAATAAAAGTGTGTAGTTAATTGACGATAAATTATTGGAACCCGTATACCCTAACAGTATTAATTGTCATACAATTTTAAATAAATCTGCTATAAATAAAAGTAGTAAAACAATAGTAAAACTAAGAAGCGCCAACGCCAGCTCCTTCTCATTTTTTTTTTAAATGGCTTACTTTGTTTTTAATCCATCTATATTGAACAACGAGTGAACAATTGTAAAAAAATTATGATTTGTAATGAGACAATCTTGGCCTAAAACCGTTTTTTAACGACTAATGTTTTCTGATTTTTTTAAGTTTTTTTTTAGAAGCTATTTTCAAATAAGGTAAAAACTAAAAAATCGACTATAGCGCCAAAACAAAACTTTCTACAACTGGTTGCAAAAAAAATGTTTTTTTCTATTTTTGACCATGAGGAAATCAGAAGAGAAGACAATTTAGAATTTATGTAAGTTGGGCCCTGCATTTTCTGTAGGATCCGTACTAATCCTATTTATCGAGCTTGCCTTCACATTGAGCAATAAATAACAAAATTAGGGTTATGAAAGGCACTTTTTCTACTTTATAAATTTCCCACATCATCCACATCAGAAGACCCATTGTTGATATAAAAGTTAAAACACTTTCTGCCACGAACATTCTGATATTCAGACCACAGTTTTCGAATTGCCAACAAGTAGTGGAGAAGGAGGCTGCTAGATGGCGCCGTATGGCACCGTTTGTCACAGTGGTGGCAAATACCGAATCTCAGGGACAAACACTGGTTTTATAAAGAAAACAATTTACAAAAATAATGAAATAAAAAAAAACTTTAAAACTAATATTACTTATTTACGACATAGGCAAACCACTTTTTAGGCAGGTTTCTGTAAATCCACTGATCAAAACCCTTGAAATGAATCAAAGTCATATTTTTACAGGCACATGCCTGATATGAGGCACATGTTTGATATTTGAAGAAGAAAGCGTTCAAAGTAGTGAGAATGATGAAAAAATTGTAGTAACAAAAGTTCTACTTTTATTACTCCACCTTACTTGTTCATTTATGTTGAACCGAAATGTTTGGAATCTGGTAAATCCATTTCTTTAAAAAACGTTCAGGATCACCGATTGTTCTTTTATCGAATAATGGTATACGGTTTTGGCCTGAAACTTTCCAAATCAAAAATAATTTTATATTGAGAAAGCGTCAGCGTCAGCTCCATCATGGCGGCCATATTAGTTTGAACCTACATATATATGGCTAAACTTTTAGATTTTAAAAAAGTTTTGTATATGGAATGGATGAGGGTCTATTGGAAGTACATTTCAAAGTTATTGTCATTGTATACAGGTGGTCCCAAAAGTATAAAATTGATTAAAGTTTTATTTTTTTAAATAAAACACCTAGTATATTAATGTATTTTCGGTATCTACAGACAAAAGTAAAGGTAGTTTTATTAAGGTTTATGGCATCTAAACCGTACCGTTCTTCAGATATTCGTAATTTTGTGAAAATACAGCATCAAATTTAATGTTTAAAATCTCAGCACTTGGTTTCTTTTCAACCACCGAAATTGGCTGGTGGGCTACTGGTACATTGAATTTTTTGTGGTATGTATTAAATATTAACTACTGGGCACCGAATGTCAATAAATGAACACCAAATTATTGCAAACTTCAAACAGTAATAACTCGTTTAATTTAAATTAGACACCCTGTATTTTATAGTATCATTAGATGCAGAATTTAGTTTCCTATCAAAAACTATTAAACATTCCTATAGGTTGGTCGTTGCATTTTCTTGGAAAATTGATTTTTTCTGAATTTGCGCTGACATAAACGAATGTAGTGATCTAATTTACCTGTTCAGGTCTGTTCAGGTGTTACCTGATTTTGACAAAGCAAAATTTATTGTCATTTCTAGTTGTCACATATTAATTTAAAGTTAAATATTTTTTACTGTTATAAGTGGTGGTTAACAGGGAGTTTTTTATTTAATCAAAATGCTGGTTTACACAACAGAAGAACGAGTCGATATGATCTTCATTCTAGGAGAATGCTTGCAAAATTGTCTTTTAGCATCAAGGGTTTATGCTGAAAGGTTTCCTAACCGAACTCGGCCGAATAGGGTGGGGTGTAAGGGGTAGGCAGAACAATGTAAAAGCCTAACCAACTGACAGCCTCACCTGCACGTGGTGCACCCTGCTAGACAACTAACGAGGCTCTGTCGACCGAGTGATTACCGGTATAAGTAATCCCCTCTTGTCAGCCAACAGCTTCGGGTGGATGAGCCGACAAGAGTAAGGGCACCCTATTGTCCTGGGGTTGAGAAATCGGCCCCAAAGGCGGATGAATTACAATCAAGTAATCAACGACATAACGATGAGGAAGAATTTTGGACAAACCACCTCATTAAAGATCCAGAATGGATAAGTCCTAGTAAAAATCATCATGGCAAGGCTCACAACAAAACAAGTCCGGAATAGTTCCTCGATCGGATCTCCGGGAGGAAATGTTTTGAGCAGTGTAATGAAAGTGAACAGGGAGATAAGGATTGGTACTTGGAATGTTAAAACGATGGCACAAGCTGGAAATATCAACAACGCAACAAAAGAAATGAGAAGAATGTAAGTAAACATCATGGGAATTAGTGAGATGAGGTGGCCGGGAGTGGGTTCGGTGGATGTGGACGAACACAGAGTGTACTATGCAGGAACACAAGATGGTAAGTTTCTGAATGGGGTAGGCATTGTTGTCACCAAGGAGATAGCGCAGAGTGTCATAAACTTTGTCCCATTCTCAGAAAGAGTCCTTCTAATACAGATTAACGCCCGACCAGTAAATCTAAACATCATCCAGATTTATGCCCCCACTGCAGATAAAGATGAAGGGGAAGTTGAAGAATTATACAGGAATGTCGCCCAAATACTCGAGAGGATACCCAAAAAAGAAGTTAACATCATCATGGGGGACTTTAACGCAAAGTTGGGAGCTGGAGAAAAAACCGAGCTGATCGGGTCTTTCGGTTTGGGAAAGAGGAATGAGAGAGGAGATATGCTCGAAAAATTTACAGACGAACACGGCCTTGTAGTCCTCAACACACAGTTCAAACAACCACCGAGGCGTTTATACACATGGAGATCGCCCGTTGATAAACCTGGGAGAATAGTCAGGAATCAAATAGACTACGTACTAGTCAACAAGCGGTACAGAAACAGCTGCTTAAGTATGAGAACCTTCCCGGGAGCAGATATGCGAACCGACCACGTGCCAGTTATCGGAAGATTCAAAGTGGTTATGAAGAAGATAAAGAAAGCTGCTCCATTAAAAGTTAACCTAAGACAGCTGAAAAACGGGAAGATCAAAGAATGTGTAGAGAAAGAGCTGAATGCAGCAATGGCAGAAACAACAGAAGATAGCTCAGTAGAAGAACACTTGAATCACCTGAAAAGTAAAGTGGAACACATTAAGAACACTATTCTAAAGGAAAACGGACAAAGAGTAAGGAAGAAAACCTGGATGACAGATTACATATTAAACCTAATGGAAGAGAGAAGATTGAACAAGAATAACACCATAGAATACAAAAGGATAAACAACATCATAAGGAACGAAATACGAATGGCTAAAGAAAAGGAACAGAAAGAGAACTGTGAGGAGATAGAGGCACTGCAGTTGAAATATGACTACTTTAACGTCCACCGGAAGGTGAAAGAAGTCACTGGACAAAGAAGGAATACAAACTTAGGGAAACTAGTTGACGCTAATGGAAACATCATTGTAGACATGGAAGAGAAGAAGAAGATGTGGACTAGGTACGTAGAGCACCTTTTTGAGGATAATAGAGAGAGCCCCCCAGATCCCCGGAGTAATGCACAGAGTGGGCCAGAAATAATGGAATCAGAAGTGAGGGCAGCTATAGAGCAGAGCAAAGAAGGAAAAGCAGCAGGACCTGACAACATCCAGACAGAGTTCCTGAAACTTCTAGACGAAAATGGATTAAAGAAGATCACCAAACTTTTCAACAACATCTACAAATCAGGTAAAATACCACAAGAATGGCTAGTCTCAGAGTTCATTGCACTGCCAAAGAAACAAGGCGCAAAACGATGTGAAGAATATCGAACGATAAGTCTGATGAGCCACCTGCTGAAAACCTTTCTCAAAGTCATCCATAAAAGAATATACAATCGATGCGAGAACCTAATCTCTCGAAACCAGTTCGGGTTCGTCAATGCGATGGGAACCAGAGAAGCACTCTTTGCTGTCCAAGTCCTTGTCCAGAGATGCAGAGACGTTAACCTTGACGTTTACTGTTGTTTAATTGACTACGCCAAAGCATTTGACCGGGTTCAACATGGCAAAATGATGGAAATATTAAAGAAGACAGGGATCGATACCAATGACCTGAATATCATAAGTAGCTTGTACTGGGGCCAGTCGGCAACAATAAGAGTCGACGGAGAAACAACTGAGGCCGTCAAAATAATGCGAGGAGTGAGGCAGGGCTGTGTACTCTCACCCCTGCTATTTAACATCTACTCCGAGCAGATTTTTAAAGAAGCGCTCGACGACGAAGAAGAGGAGGGCATCTCAATAAATGGGAAGAAATTGAGTAATATAAGATACGCGGACGACACCATCGTGTTCGCAGATAGCCCACAAGCACTACAACAACTTATCAACAAAATAGCAAGAGTTAGTAAGGAATATGGTTTGGACATAAACATACAAAAGACCAAAATTATGGTCATTAGCAAAAACAAGATCGACAACATCCAGTTATCCATCAACAACCAACCAATAGAGAGAGTACCACACATCACGTACCTGGGAACACGTATAAACGAGAACTGGGACGCAACTCAAGAAATCAAATCACGAATCGCCAAAGCCACAGCCGCCTACAACAAAATGAGCAAACTCTTCAGAAGCCATGATCTTACACTGGAAACAAAAATGAGACATGAGACTTCTCAGATGTTACATCTTTTCTATCCTCTTATACGGGACGGAATCTTGGACACTCAATGAAAACACATCCAAGAAAATAGAAGCCTTCGAAATGCGACTCTATCGAAGAATGATGAGGATATCATGGACCGAACATATCACTAATGAAGAGGTACTAAGAAGGATGAATAAACAAAAAGAAATTATGAACACCGTCAAGATCCGAAAACTGCAATATCTGGGCCATATCATGAGAAACGACTCCAGGTACTCCTTACTCCAGACAATCATCCAGGGAAAAATCGATGGAAGAAGAGGTCCAGGAAGGAGAAGCATATCTTGGCTGCATAACCTCAGGAAGTGGACCGGAAAAACATCAACCGAACTCTCCCGCATTGCCGTAAACAAAGTTAGGCTCGCCATGCTGATTGCCAACATCCGTAACGGATAGGAACCACAAGAAGAATTGGTTCAATTTAGGCAAACTGGTAGTGTTCAGTTTGAAACGACTGCCAAAACGAGACCAGTTACAGAAAATCAAGAAACTGAATTAGCCGTTATTGGCTCTGTACTTGAAAATCCCCATGTCGGACAACGAGAAATTGCACAAAACTTAAATATTAGCCAAGCAAGCATATCAAGGATTCTTCAAAAACATAAATATCACGATTATAAGATACAACTACATCAAGAACTCTCCGATAACGATTTTGGCTAACGAGTGGATTTTTGTATGTGGGTGTTTTGAATCAGTTGTATTTAGTGATGAGTGTACTTATAATAACGATGGTTCTTTTAACCGACACAATTTTCATTATTATTCTGATTTTGAACTCTTGTAATATAATGTTTTATTGTTTTATTTGATATTTTATGCTAAATAAAGACACTTTAACATTCAGATGACTGCTAAATAATTTTCATGATCATAATTTTGTAACTTATAAATTAATATCTGACAAATACGGGGTGTTCATTAGAAAACTTCGTCTAGTTGGTTGTGAAATGTCAAAGGAAAAGAATGGAGAAACAAAAGTCCATTTACTATCATTATGCCATCCTTTTCTGTCAAAACTTTATAGCCTCCTAAATGAAGTTTTCTAGTGAACACCCAGTACTAATGATAATAAATTTTGCTTTCTCAAAATCAGGTATTGTAACAGGTAAAGTAAATTACTTAATTCGTTTATGTCAGCTCAAATTCAGAAAAAAATCAATTTTCCAAGAAAACGCAAAGACCAAGCTATAGGAATGTTTAATAGTTTTGATAGGAAACTAAATTCTGCATCTAATGATACTATAAAATACAGGGTGTCTAATTTAAATTAAACGAGTTATTACCGTTTGAAGTTTGCAATAATTTGGTGTTCATTTATTGACATTCAGTGCACAGTAGTTAATATTTAATACACACCGCAAAAAATCCAATGTACTATTAGCCCACCAGCCAATTTTGGTGGTTGAAAATAAACCAAGTGCTGAGATTTTAAACAATATAATTTGATGCTGCATTTTCACAAAATCACGAACATCTGAAGAACCGTACGGTTTAGATACCATAAACCTTAATAAAACTACCTTTACTTTTGTCCGTAGGTACCGAAAATACATTAATATACTAGGTGTCTCATTTAAAAAAATAAAACTTTAAACAATTTTATACTTTTGGGACCACCTGTATACAATGACAATAATTTTAAAATGTACTTCGAATATACCCCCATCCATTCCATATACAAAACTTTTTTTTAATCTAAAAGTTTAGCCATAATCTTCCGTGTCGAGTAACGTGAATCACCCTGTATATGTAAGTAATTTTCAACATGGTGTGTATAACGAAAAAGACAAAAGGTACAGAGCGAATAATGAATATTATTCACGGGTAGGATATACCCTGTTATTCAGCCGTGGACAAAAAAAGATCTTCGGGTCTTTCAGTTCCAGAATAGTATATTAAGACACAAGTTCCATAAAACAGCGCATTGGTGCACGAATCTCGCTCGAAGCGACGAGTTTATCAATGGAGGAGTGCGACAATGGCATTATGGAACGTGTATCTTATACTATTTTATGTAATAAGATAGATTAAAAAGTCTAGTTATATTTGTTCTTTAAAATTAAGTTTGCTGCGTGACATTGGTGTTAATTTTGACTGAATATTATTTGACATCCATAAACGCCTGCTATTTAACGCCAAATTTTACCATTACCACCTAAACAGAGCTAAAATAACTATAACGATGATTTAATAAGGCTGTAAACGTATCGGTGTCAGTGTTTTAATAACGAGCTAAACGAACCGAATTCTATAAAATTGTGTATTTCGGAATTTTCAAATAAACATTTTTCTAACTAAATCTGGAGGACTGTAACCGTAAGTAACCACTCGCTGATATGCTTACATAAGGACTCCACAAAAATCCTTCTTCCAAAGAAAAATACTTTTAATCTTAGACGGGGAATTTTTAGCATTAACTTCTATTTGAATTGTATGTAATCATTTGCTAATCCAAATATGACCTCCAGCAGCGTAGAGACCGTCACAAGGGAAATCAGAATCGCTGAGGCTCTATTATTTGCTTGGACTGGAATAGACAGGGTTTCTTACTAGGAAACGCGTTTACATTTATGTTAAAGTTATGTACAAAAAATATTCTTTCAAACTTTGAATTTTATATATGGTTGTTTACAGCTTTAACGTAAATATCATCAGAATTTCATTTGAAAATAATTACTTTGGAAAGCCGTGTATATTGGAAAGTGGGGGCTCCCTCCTCGGAAAGCCCCTCATCTAAATTATATTTACCTTTCGAAGGCAAATACAAAATCTAAACCGCAAATTTCCGAGATCGAATACAAATTTTCACACACTAACGTCTTTGAAGGCGGAATTTCATTTTCCTTTTGAAGCGAATACGAGAATTTGAAATCTTACTCGTTAAGTTCGTGTTATTTTTTTATGTATTTTTTTTCCGCTTGAAAGCGTTGCTCGATATTCTGCCAGGCCAAATCTACTTTTATTTAGACAACGGAAGTACTAGAATTTAAAATACCCACTGGGACTGGGACTAAGGAAAAACTTAAAGTAATTGAATCGCTATAATCTAAGTTCGTACGAACACACTCGACAAAAGCTGCCTCGAAATTCGCATAATACCTCTCGGTTTCATAGCGGAATGCATAGAGAGAATATACAAGGTAGTGTTTGTAATTGTTCGTTGGATAACTTCAAAGGGCCGCATCTGCAGATTTGTTTTCAACGTTTTTCGCGTTGTCGTTCTTTGCGGTTTTTGAGCCATGCACAATTATCGATTTTTCGCTTCCATCCCATTTTCTCATCATGTAATCGTACCGTACGTTAAAAAATTGTTAATCTTACCAGCTTGGACGTGGACTTCCCTACTGAGAATAGTTCCGGCGATGTTGGATGCTCGACAGCGATATATCGTCGAATGGACATTGGCCCTGTAGTCCTCGGCCCGAAATGGTGGAAAATATAAGGTTCCATTGCCAAGTGATTGCCTGAAACAACATCCGAACGATAAATTATTTTTATTTCATTCCACACGACCAGTTTTAGTCGATATATTTTATTGCTCTCGACAATGAACGCGGCTTATTCATAAACGTTTTCATTTAATTTTTGGAAATAATAACAAACAACAGTTATAATTCAACCCGTACTTTCAACCTTTTACATATTCGGAGTTTTTTTTAACGCGATGCCCACTCGAGCACACAATCCAGCCTCTCTTCTGCTCTCTGCATATTAGGTCATCTATCCGTTCGGAGTTAGAGACTGCATTTAGAGCCATAAATATTTCATGCCAGCTATTTTCGGACTCCAATCGATCTTTGTTGCATTAATTGTTTAAATTCGAGGCACCACACCGAATAGCTTGCGTATCACACAGAGCGGAGGGCAATTTAGCACTTTTGATTAACTAATAGTATATAATTATGAATTTGATTTCAGTGAAACTAGCATCGGTAGAGTGGGTATATTTTGTGCCGCTTTTAATATTGTTACACCCGACCGACGATCCACAGAGATTCGGGCCGAAGCGGCAACGCCGAGCGCCGACCGCGACCCCATCTAGAATAAACGAGAACCGGGAACAGTCGCCTCTGTTCTCGAAAGTACGAGAGTGTGTTCAGGCCGGGTATATAAACCAGCGAGGCGCACGAGATGGGATCGAATAGATAGTGTAGTGTAGTAAATAAGCGGACAAGCGAACAGTGCGAATTGTTAGTAGAGAGCAATAGACAAAGAGGAACAAAGGAATTTTCTGGAAGAACAAGAAAAAAAAGGCAACTTGAGAAAAAGGACAAGAAAAATAAAGGCAACTTGGAGAGAAACAGGAACAAGAAAAACAAAAGCCTCATAAAGGAACAAAGAAAAAACCAAGCTGCTCTGTTTGAAGCATTAACGGATTCTCGTCGCGAGTTGCAAGACCTTGTCTCAACTAAAATGACTGAAGTCAAACAAGACGTAGATCAAGTCAAACAAGACGTGGATCAAGTCAAACATGAAGTAGAGATGAAAATGACGGACTTAGAAGAACGGTGGCGGATCTGGAAACACGTCGCAGTGGGGCAACTCCAACCGCTGAGCGACTAAACATTACTAGGCCTTGACGGCACTACTTCTTGGAGTATAAATGCTCCAATTTATAACCAGACATTTCCAATTTTATCTCCTAAAGATATTAAATCCTAAGGGCAAATTCTGCAGGATTTAAGGCAGGTGACTTGGTTTGGCTGTATAATCCACAGAGGAAAAACTGAAAGTCTCCCAAGTTGTCTCCAAGTTGGGAGTTTCCATATACAGTCATCAAACGGATCAACGACGTGTTCCAACGACGCAGGATCCAACGTACCCCTAGAGCAAAGATGAAAGTGGTTTATCTTGCACGGTTAAAGACTTACAGTCGTGGAGATTTCTCTGATAAGGGCGATCAGAGCTAACAGGGGGGGCAATGTTACGCCCGACCGTCGGTCCACAGAGATTCGGGCAGACGCGGCAACGCCGAGCGCCGACCGCGACCCCATGAACCCATCTAGAATAGTCGCCCCCGTTCTCGAAAGTACGAGAGTGTGTTCAGGCCGGGTATAAAACCAGCGAGCCGCGCGAGATGAGATCAAATAGATAGTGCAATGTAGTAAATAAGCGAAATAAGCGGACAAGACAAGGGAACAGTGCGAATTGTTAGTAGAGAGTAATTGTGTTGTAATAGTTAAAAGTAAATAAGAGTGTGTAGTTAATTGATGATAAATTATTGGAACCCGTATCCCGTAACAATATTTAAGCTCGTTTGGATGGCGTGCCAAAGTCAAAACTTGATAGAACTCGTGGAAAGAATAAAAACGCATATCAACAATAGTGCAGTTCTTATAAGCGGGCGAGATCCACCATTTCTTTACATATTTTGCCAATTTGGGTTTTGCCCAAGGGATAATTTGTAATGTTTTGTTTTCGGTATCTAGAAACGACTTTTTCGCGGGGAAATCAGGTTGGTCTCAATCGAATTTCGAAGCAAAAGTCCATTTTATTTTGTCAGTGTTTGTTCAGTAAAAATTTTCTCTTGAAAATTCATAGTTTTCATTCAACTTGGTGACTTTTTCTAATGAACCTAATGAATTAGTAAGAGCAAAAGTTTTTTTATATTTACTGCTACACCTCAAAGACCCTTGAAAAAAAAAACCTAAAATCAAATTTAACTCCCACCAAAAAAAGTCCCGTAGGTTCATTAGTTTGGGAGATAAATCCTTTCAGAGGTCGATTTTTAAGCACTTTTAGAATGCACTTTGGAGGCATTTAGAACGGGATATTCAAATCGCCTCATTCCAATCAAAAACAGCAAAACAAAAATTTCCAATCTTTTTTCGAAATTTACAACTTTGACCGCTTGTGTATCCAACGTTTCGATATTTCTATACGCCATTATCAGGGTAGTCTTTTATAATACAATTGTTGCTTTATAAGTCTGCCATGTCAAAAATGATAAGTTTTTTCACTGTCAATTCTCACCGTTTTTGGCTTTTTTTTTTAAATTTTCTATTGACAGATGTAGAGTCAGTTTGGCCATCTCACAGCAAAGCTATTTATGGCAATAGAACAATACCATGTCAAATATGTTTCTTTTATTTTCAATAAAAATTGAAAAGTTAAATAAAAATTGAAAATTGAAAAAAAAAATAAAATTAAAGATATAAAATAACGAAAATTATAAAAAACATGGAATGACAATATAACCTGATAATTAAAGAGCATGGCACTCATGTTTCAGGAGTGATTTGAAGTGGCACGAAAACTACTGAAACTTTTGATTTTTACTTTCTTTTGATACAGTTTTATCCCCTTTATGATTTCACATCATTTTTAATAAACCTGCTTTTTACCCCCTATAAAATTTTAAAAATTTTAGATTTTTGTCTTTATTTTGCAAACGTAAATAGGTGGTATGAAGAGATCATTGAAGACTATAAGGCAAAGCGATGAGAACAAAGCTGCCGTGTACAATTTTCGAGACAATTAAAAAACCGTGCAAAATCCGTCTCGAATTTTTGGGACACCCGTGCTCAGTTACTACATTAGAGGTGGCTATTTGAAAATAGGCTCAAAACATTGCTTCATTCATTAACATTCTTAGCTGTTAAAAAAAAATTTTGGCTAAATCTTCATTGAAACAATATATGAGTTCTTAAAGACGGTGATGCACGATTTTGATCTCCAAATTTATAGGTTTTCGGTACGATTCGAAGGTCCTATTGCCTAACATGCAAATTTCGATTCTTATTTTTGAAAATCTATAGTATTGGATTGTATTAATTAGTTCTGGCAGGTTTATGATAAATTTGAGAATTGTTGATACCAACTCGATTAAAAGAGGCTTCATCTCTGAAAACTATTAGTAGAAAAGGGAATTTTTGGATGTGGAAAGGATAGCGCGCGCGTTTCTTACCACTAGATACTACTCTCTCTCCAAGTATACTTTTGGTGCTAATTTGCCTGGTTAGTTGGGGCTTTTACCCCGAAACACCTCTTTCTACCCAACATTCTGTGCCAATTTGTATCCATTAAAAAAAAGGCAAATCACAGGCGTGGCAACCATAACACAAACCCACTCAAGCCCCCTGCTAACCGTTCTAGTTTAAATAAATAACACAGATAAGTTCTGTTTTGAAATAACAATAACAAGCGACCCGTAAAAATACAGCGCACCCGGGTACGAACGAAATGTTGATATGAAATAATATGGAAGTTTTGGTTTCCAATAGAATTAGCTAAAACAATGGAATATTAAATACGCTATATAGGTGCTAATTGGGTGGTAAATTGACAAAATTTGTCACACATAATAAATAATTTCTATAAAAAAAATAACTATAAGTTTTTCAGAAAATAAATAGCGTTGTTTCAACACTAGTGTAAGTATCTGAATGAAAAATACGACTTTGTGGGTATAAAATGAACAAAAGTCCCATCATATAAAGCCTTTCGTAAAACACGAAACGAGGAACGGCGTTCTCATTGAAAACATCACCAAGAGGGACGCCACCATCATTAAAATCAACACATAAAGACGTTAAAAGAGTCTCGTAAATTACTGGAGTTACTGTGTAACACATTATAATCCGGTTATATACGGTTCTCCGCTACAGCAGTGATCACATTTCTATGGCATTGTACCAGTTTGAAGCAAAAACTTTTATATAACCAGAAATAATGAATAAAAATAGGAGGACGGGTGAATCATCAACAAAACTAAGCGAACAATAGGTTGCCATAATAATAATGGAGAAGGATGTGACCGCGATGTTTTAAGGTTCACATAATATTTTAGGCGCTTAATGGAAGCGTGAACTGCTGCAGAGAACTTGATTAATACGTTTCTTTATGCAAGAGCAATAGCCAAGAGCCTCCCTAATGGAAAAATTCTAGTCGGACTCATTCGACCAATAACACATTTTGTAAAATAAAAATACACCAGTGATGAATGTCGCACTTTATCTCACTCTGTCTCATTTAAACCGGTGTTTACGGGACAGTGACAGGAAAAGAATTGTGTATCACACCGCCTCATGTTGTGACAAACGATCATCAGTTCACTATGTCTTATTATGCCATCTAGTGTTGAGTGCGATAAGGCAGTCACACATATTTGTGGCATTCTGATTAATTCTTTTGCTTAAGGGATAAAACAAAATTGTGGGGAGGCTTACTATACCTTAAACTTAAGCTCATATCAAAGTGTTTGATGTAACTTTATACGTGTTTTGAAGTTTAGCAGTTGCTTCTGCAGCACCAAAGTAAGTTTGGATCCTTACTCATATCTTAAAATATCCATTCGTTTTCGACTTGTTCGTGTAACTTGAATTAAGTTGAAATTATCAAAAAAATAAAAAAAAACCTGAAGATGTTGAGATGTAGCTGCAAGGCCAATACGTCTTAAACAAGTATTTGCATCATGCGTTCATCTAAAGAAAAACTTCAAGTAGGCAATGGAATTAGAACAGTAGGTCTCAGATGACTTGATAAAAAAATTGTTCCAATTTTAATTTTTTTAAGAACTTATCTCAGACAAGAGTTTTAATTCAATGGCTTGCTACGAGTTTTTTTTTTATGAACACCCTTTATAAGACTGTTAGAACAATGAAAAAAAAATCTGAATTAAAACCAATATCAATATGGGCACCAATTCCTATCGAAGGTAAATAATTTGGGGAAAACGAAAATTTCCGGCTTCTACCTATGGCTGGTACTAAAAATTACGGGATATTTTTATCACTTCTTTGTTCTAAAACAATAATCAATACGGTATTTATTTGGGTTTATTCGGGAAGTCGTTAAATAAATAGCGTTTAATTAAAAATCAGTTGCACGACTATTTTTTGAAGCACGAGATGTCAACAATGCAAACGCTAACGTGTTTGGTTTAGATAATTACTTAAATAAAAATATATATATTTATTATATACCATTTTGATAACTAAGCCTATTCACTAAGATACTAGTTCGTTAAATAACTATTTAAAGAGTGGAAGTAATAAAGGGGGTGTGTGGCAAGTTTTATATTTCGAGATAATTACTCTTCTCTATCATGTCAATCTACGTCAAAGTATTGTTACGCCCGACCGTCGGTCCACAGAGATTCGGGCCGAAGTGGCAACGCCTAGCGCCGACCACGACCCCGGGAACTCATCTAGACTAAACAAGAACCCGGAACAGTCGCCTCCGTTCTCGAAAGTACGATAGTGTGTTCAGGCCGAGTATATAAACAGACCAGCGAACAGTGCGAATTGTTGTAGAGAGTAATTATGTTTTAATCGTGTAATAGTTAAAAGTAAATAAAAGTGTGTAGTTAATTGACGATAAATTATTGGAACTCGTATCCCGTAACAGCTGGTGTCAGAAGTGGGATAACTTTCGTCAAATTTGTGACTGTACGGACAAAGGAGTCGTCACGCGCATGGAATTTTGTGTGGTAAGGACAGTGCAAGAACTTTGGTGTTTTCTACATGCCATACACTCGATCTACGACAAAAATTAGGGATGAACAACTGGCAGCACTTATGGAAATGCTGAAGAAGGACAAAGAGGAACAAAAGAATTTTCTGAAAGAACAAGAAAAACAAAGGCAACTTGAAATAAAGGAACAAGAAAAACAAAGGCAACTTAAGATAAAAGAACAAAAAAGAACAAATTAAGCTGCTCTGTTTCAAGCATTAACGGATGGTCGTCGCGAGTTGCAAGAACTTGTCTCAACCAAAATGACTGAAGTCAAAGAAGACGTAGATTAAGTCAAACAAGACGTGGATCAAGTCAAACAAGACATGGATCAAGTCAAACAAGACGTGGATCAAGTCATGAAGCAGAGATGAAAATGACGGAGTTAGAAGAACGGTGGCGGATCTGGGAAACAACTAGACCTCCATTTTTCGACGGCACTACTTCTTGGAGCATTTATAAAGACCAATTTGAAGCGGCAGCAGTTAACAATGTATGGACGGATTTGGACAAGGCTACCGAACTTGTAGTAGCTTTGAGAGGCCATCATGCTTACATTGTCGACCACTGAAAAGTGTAACTACAACACAATTGCCGCGGCCTTAAAGCGGAGGTTTGGTAATACTCATCGCGAAATAATCTACCATACAGAACTGGGGATAAGGCAGCAGAAACCAGGCGAAAACCTACAGGAATTTGGAGCGGATATTGAGCGTTTGAGAAGATTAGCGTATTCTGCGCCTCTCTCTAATTTCCTTGACCAGCTATCAGTTCAGCAGTTTATCGAAGGAGTTCGCGACAGTGAAATGAAATGCCATTTGAGGTTGACTCGTCCTTCCAGTACAAATGAGGCATTAATTCGGGAATTGGAGTATGAGGCGTCGAGAATAAACACGGCCCACAGAGTTAGAATAGTTGCCGTAGAGGAAGAGCCGCAGCCAAATCTTAAAGCAATTGTTGGACGAGCAGCGTGAATTCAGGAAGCAAATGACTTTTGATGATATTTCGACCAATCAAGGAGCAGGGCACAAGACATTGGTTACAGAAGAAATATCGACCGAAATGCCGACCTACAGAAACCCGGATCTTGTTTCAACTGCGGCAGAATGGGCCATTTTAAAAGGGACTGGCGCGTTTGACGGGAAAGGAGTCAGATTCCGCCACGACGACAATCTGACGGACTGACACATGAGCCGGAAAACAAAGACCAGTCAGTGTGAATGGGCCCCAAAGATCATTAGGAGTGAACAGCTTGGAAGAAGCCTCACCATCCCTGGCAAGATTGAACATCGTCCACGCAGATCTCATTGTAACGTAGATGCATTACCACGCAGGCTTTGTAAAGGGGAATGTCGACACTGCCAACGAGTAGAAGAACGAGAAGGACCAAGCATTCTTAGGAAGTATTGACGTCGATGAACATTGGACCACTGAACAAATAAGGTCGAACAAACAACAGATAATGCTGTGGGGTTAATACGCCAATGGAAGTTGGAAAATCAAAGACCTGATTGAAAGGACATAGCACATAATAGACCGGAAGGAAAAGCTATATGGGCTCAATGGGATTCCTTGGCGATTCAGAATGGTTTACTGAAGAGGACTTGGGAAAGCCCCGACGGGAAAATGGCCACGCTCCAGTTTGTCGTACCAGAAAGTAGACGGAAAGATATCTTACGAGAAATGCACATTGGAGTGTCTGGAGGTCATTTTGGAGTGAATAAGACCCTGGATAGAATTCAGGAAAGGTACTACTGGGTGAATTGCCGAGATGACGTCGAAGAGTGGTGCAGAAAGTGTGATACCTGCTGCTCCGTAAAAGGACCCCAAAGAAAGACTAGGGGGCAAATGAAGCAATGTTGGCGCCCCATTGAAAAGAATTGCGATCGACGTGAAGTTTTCCAGAAACAGACGATGGCAACAAATACCTCTTAGCATGGATTATTTCAGTAAATGGCCTAAAGCTTATGCACTACCAAATTATGAAACTAACACCGTGGCAAGGGTCTTGGTTGACTAATTCTTCAGTAGATTCGGCGTACCATTACAGCTTTTTGATGGTAAAGTGAGTGTCTTAATATTGTTAGATTTTGCTTTTGAGGGCTTTTGATTTACTCAATCATGAAATTTGAATATCAATGTTACATTACATAGGGTTCTCAAAACATACTATACAATTTTTTACGTCATTCTTAAATGATCGTAAACAGCGAGTTGTTCTTAATGGTTCCTCTTCGAGCGTAACAACTTTTAACGTCGGTGTTCCTCAGGGCAGCATTCTGGGACCTCTACTTTATACTATCTACAGCAGCCAACTAATCAACTGTTTGGAAATTTGTAATTACCACTTATACGCTGACGATACTCAAATTTATTGTTCTTTTCATCCGGGTGATATTAATAGGTTTAATATAATTACCAACGACGAGCTTGAACAGTTTGTTGCGACCTGTGCTGACCATCAGCTTAGAATTAATGAAACTAAATCATCTCTTACGGTTTTTGGTAGTAAGCCACATAAATCAGTTGCTATACGAAAACTTTTAATACGCATTAATGACACACCTATCACGATTACTAACACATCAAAAGCTCTTCGTCTGACCATTGACTCTGAACTGCGATTTCATGAGCACATTACTGGTAAACTGAAATTAGCATACAGCACTTTAAGGCTTATATATAATCAAAGACATATCTTATCTTCTGACGTAAAAAACCTTCTTTGCGACTCTCTCGTCTTGTCACACATTAATCATTGTGATGTAGTTTATGGACCATGATTGGACCAGTCCGATGTTGGAAGAATTCAAAAAGTGCAGAACTCCTGTCTACGTCTAATTTTTGGAATTCGCCGACGACATCACATCTCTCACAAACTGAAGGAAGCAAAATGGCTGAATACGTTTAATAGGCGCGAGTTGCATCTTACTTGCCTGAGAGATGTTGTACAGAGCAGGAGCAGGCGACATCCACCAGCGTATTTTCGATCCAATACTGGATGGTAGATGGCTCTCAGTTCGAGAAGCAGCTCATATTGCTCTGTACCTCGCTGGTTATCTGAACCAGAACGAAATGAAAAGAGTGTAGATGGTCACCAATTTGTCGATCAACCCATCTGCATATTAGCTTCGGGGTCATACTACAAATACTACAGAGCAGTATGGGCTGCTTATTATGCAGTATTGGATCTAAAATACGCTGGTAGATGTCGCCTGCTCCTGCTCTGTACAACATCTCACCGGTACTCCGTACATTTCCGGCTTTAAGTCGCTAAATCACGGTCCCCAATTTGTCGACCAGCCAAAGGTGTACTGATGAGGGGTAGACCCCGAAACTAGTATGCAGATGGGTTGATCGACAAATTGGTGACCATCTATACTCTTTACTTGCCTGAGTTACACAATCATCAAACATAAGCTCCCAATATATCTTTATCAGAAAGTTACCTTCAGAACAGATATACATAACTTAAACTTACGGATTGCTGGTCGTTTAACAGTACCAAGACATCGGAAAGACTTATTTAAAAGATGTTTCACTTACAATTTAGTCAATAACCTACACAATCTAAAAATTACATCTTTTGATCGCTCTCCTAAAAATTTTAAGACTTCTCTACGGAAATCTTTTTTTCTTGCCCAGTGAAACCCCACTTGTTCCTTATTTCTTATTGTTTGTTTTTTGCGCCTTGTAGCCATATTATAATCAATTCTAGACGTAAATGCTATTTTTTTGTATATCGTCACTTTTTTATTTAAGGAATGATTTCGACTTTTGTATTTTCAATCTTTTTTGTTGAATATTATTATTTGAATTTAAGATTGTATTAGAATTATAATTTTATGTTACTTTTAGGCCTAAACAGTATCTGTTTCTCACAGAAGTCGGCAATGACTGACAAGTAATAAATTCAAATTATTAGTATTATAATTTTGAATGGAAACTTATCAAGAAGATTATGGAACTTCTGGGAATCCGCAAAACAAGGACAACTCCACTCCATCCAGAATCAGATGGCATGATCGAGCGTTTCAATCGAACCATGGCACAATACCTCTGCAAAATGGTAGCGAACCACCAGAAAGATTGGGACAAATTTCTGCCTCCTCTAATGATGGCTTACAGAGGTGCAGTGCATAACATAACAAGACATACCCCTGCCAAGGTTATATTTGGTAAAGAACTTCGTCTTTCGGTAGATTTGGTGTACGCAACACCAGAAGAACCGGTGCAAGATGTCCAGAACTAGGCTAATGAAGTTCGAGAAAGATTAAAGGAAATCCATCGAAATGTGAGGACAAACATAAAGATTGCCAGCGATCGGATGAAAGCCAGATATAACCTAAGGGCGAATTCTGCAGGATTTATGGCAGATGACTAGGTGTGGCTGTATAAACCACAGAGGAAGAAAGAAAAGTCTCCCAAGTTGTACTGTATATGGACCCTCCCAACTTGGAGACAACTTGGGAGACTATCCTAAGTTGGGAGGGTCCATATACAGTCATCAAACGGATCGACGACGTGGTATACAGGATTCAACGTACCCCTAGAGAAAAGATGAAAGTGGTTCATCTTGAACGGATAAAGACTCACGGTCGTGGAGATTTCTCTGATCGGGACGATCAGAACTAAGAGGGGGCAATGTTACGCCCGATCGTCAGTCGGGACCGAAAGTGTGTATTTAATTGACGATAAATTATTGGAACCCATCTCCCGTAACAGTATCATGAAAATTTGGGCATACTAATGAATTTTTCTCGTTGGCTTAAGGTGATCATGAGTTCTACAGTGTGTCCAAGATTCGATTCTCTATACAGGGATCTCGCTTCTGGTAAGAGCTACTGCAAAGGTTAAATGGGAAATACAACACCGTTTTAACAACGTTCAATTTTTGTTTTGTTTCTGAGTTAAAATAACCGAAAAACCAAAATCGTGCATTTTCGAAAAAGTGCTGTATTTTCTCTAATTTGAAAATTTTCAAAATTCGGCACAAAGAGCAACTTTTCAAGGAACATCTTCCTGTGCAATTAGTTTTCAATTCTGACGTTTCGGTTTCGAGGTACCACCATCAACTTCTTTTTTTATTACGGTCGCCATTTTGTTTCTTCATCTTGTTGAAAAGAGCACATTTTTTGCTTTAAAATGATGTATAACACTTTATGAAAATATTTTGTTCTAATGTGAAAAAAGCCAAAAAAAAATTGTTTTTTCTAAGTTGGCCTTGACTTTGGCAGCCACTTGCCGTAAAAAACAAAATGGTACTCATTCAATATAATTTTCTTTAAAACATGTCTCCAAACTAATTAAAAAAAATTGCCTAATTGTTTTTTTTTGTTTTCTAAATGTCAAGTTTTTATTCATATGTAAAATAGAAAACCATTATTAATTTTCGAAAACAAAAAAGACAAAAAAGTGTACCTAATGTACGTCTTGCTCTCGCATAATTTGGTTTGGATTTTGAAGATATTTGATCATTATTACAACTACGTTAAATGAAAATTCTAAACTGTTACAAAATGTAAAGAATGTAATAAAATCCTAAATTGACAATGAACGCAACTTAATCCTAATCTGGCAAATTCTCAAAATGCCTTCCGTTCACTCGACGACACTTTTCGCAATTCTTTAACACCCTCCTTGTCACTCTTCCAAGTGTATTTCTGTTTATCATTGCAAAAGTATTTGCTACTCTCTCTCGGAGAACATCTACGTTTGCAGGAGGTTCAAACTCATAAATCTTATTTTTAGCATGACCCCAAAGATAAAAATCCAAGGGGGAAAGATCTGGGGATCTAGCTGGCCATGGGATTGGACCATTTAATGAAATAATATTATTGCCAAAATTGTTTCTAAGAAAATCCATAACAAGCACTGTGTTATGCGCAGGACAGCCATCCTGTTGAAACCATATTTTCCTAAAGTCAGCTTCATCTGACACAATTTCTCGGATAGCTAGTAAGATTTAATTTCTCAAAAGATCTAAATACCTTTTTGCATTAAGATTATAATCAAATGTAAATGGCCCTATGAGTCGATTTCCTAAAATAGGAGACAGAGCTCAGTCCCTTCCCTACGTTATTATAAAATTAATATTATTATACATACCAATAATTCCACACCAAATGTTTAAACCAAAATTTTGTCTGCAAGCGTCTTTCAGCAATCTCGTGAGGACTTTCTGCAGCCCAAAAATGTCTGTTGTGCTTATTAAAAACACCACAATTAGTAATTCTGCCTTCATCAGTCCATACAACCAAATTGGAAAATTCCGGATCCTCATTACATTTATTAATGTACCACTCCGAGAAACGCATTCTTCTGGGATAATCACTCTCTAAAGGCTCTTGTACAATTGTTGGTTTATAAGGGTGATACCCACACTTTTTAAGAACCTGGTGCACAGTTGATTTCGGTACGTTTATATCTTGTCCTACCATTCTAACAGACGCGGTTGGGTTTTCGTTAAAAGCTTGCAAAATATTCCGATTCCGGTTTTCATTATAAAGACGGTATGGTCTCCTCGGTTGTTCAAAGGCCCCGTATTCCAATAAATTAACAATTAGATTTCTAAAATGTGTCTTGGAGGTTGGCGACGTTCTGGATAAGTCTCCAAATACCTAGCTGAAGACACGTCTGCGTTTCTGTTGGACTGGAGATACAGTGCCAGCATGTCAAATTTCTCTTCATTTGAATACTGATTTTGTGCCATTTCAAGAAAATTTTAATTATAAGGACAAGCAAAACGCCTAAATTTGCAACAATTTTGAGGAAATGACATTGGGTGAGTACCAATGGTTTTTTACGGCAAATGGCTGCCAAAGTCAAGGCCAACTTAGAAAAAAACAATTTTTTGGCTTTTTTCACATTAGAACAAAATATTTTCATAAAGTGTTATACACCATTTTAAAGCAAAAAATGTGCTCTTTTCAACAAGATGACAAAAAAATTTGGCGACCATAAGAAAAAAAGAAGTTGATGATGCTATCTCGAAACCGAAAGGTCAGAATTGAAAACTAATTGCACAGGAAGATGCTCCTTGAAAAGTTGCTCTAACAATGTTTGTGTCGAATTTTGAAATTTTTCAAATTAGAGAAAATACAGCACTTTTTCACACAAAATGCACGTTTTTGGTTTTTCGGTTATAACTCAAAAACAAAAGAAAAATTCGTTATTAAAACGGTGTTGTATTGCCCATTAAATTCCCTAAAATATTCCCCATTTAACCTTTGCAGTAGCTCTTACCAGAAGCGAGATCCCTGTATAGAGAATCGAATCTTGGACACACTGTATAGGAGAAACCTAAAAACTAGGCGCTTTGGCAAAGCTTGACGGGGCTTGACAACACGGTTGCCGTGGTGACCGTCTGCTTCACCAATAAGAGTTCGTTTCTCGCAGCAAAGCTAATAATTGTATACAGGCCTCTTAATCTCCCCCTACAGTTCAAGCAAGGCGTCACTCGTATTATTATTAATTGGCGATTAGTGAAAGTTAATGAACTGATGTGAGTATAACATTTTTTTAAAAGAATATTAAGACATTTACTTAACTTTATCTCAAAATGACGAATTTTGGCACTTAACCTTTTTATTCCTTCCACTTTTCATTTTAGACGTACCTTAATCCTGGTACCGCCGTGACAGTGCTGCCGTCATATAGTAACCACTCCACTTGAGGACTGGGAGAACCGTGCGCTGAACAGCTAACTTGGGAACCGGTTGTGTTGGAAAATGTGAGCTGAGCCGGTGGTTCCAGGAGGTAGACAGGGCCGTGGTTCTGAGCCGCCACCCCTGTAACAATCGATATTTTTTATGAAATTATATATATAATTTAATGTATTTTCCAGTAGTTGAAAGCCAATCAAAGTCGGTCATCGCAAAAAAAGCGGACGACGGGGCAAAACGCGAAACAAGATCGGGTAAAAAATGGAGAAAACGACCCGAAAATGTAATTTACAGTTATTGAATTTCGGTTTAAGAGATTGCTAGGTGGCAGTTGATTTAAATGAACGAAACTCGTTCAATACACATTTTTTTGCTGTTCCCTTTTGCTTTAATATCCGTTCGATGGATGATTCCCATTCATCGCTGACCAAACTTACATATGTACATCACAGTTTTAGTTACTGTTTCTATTATGGACTTCAATAGAGGGATCACAGAACAGCTGAAATGCGTTTTGAATGAAAGCAGCCTGATGCACATTCGAACAAAACACTGGCAATTATTAGGGAAATGTGCGGAGTCAGCCCGCATTATTTTAATTGTGAATAGGAATTCGATATTTCCATCTAGATATACCCTCCTACTGAATATAACTCCAATCCCGATTCTGAAATCTATTAACGGTATTGAATATGCATTAATGGCATTAACCAGTAGTTGCCACAGGTGCCACAAGATACAGCCAAGGTCCGAGAGAGGCCAACCAACAAAAATCAGCAGGCCCCACATTGAGCGTTGTACAAGGGAGGACTTGCTATGCATAGGCCCCTATCTCATCAGCTGCTAATTTGCATGCAGTAATGCAGTTTGTTTATGTCCATGTCGCCGTGCCGACCATGCTAGATTAAACACGTTAATATGAAATTTACACATCGCGGTATATGCAATCGAAGTCTGTAATGGCTTATATTCACCACTACACATATCCCATATAGTTTAATTGGATTTTTATTGATTTATGGTATACGCTGAGTTAATTGAGTTGCCGTTTACAATGTGTATTCAATTAGGAAGGACCATCAAGTGCTCATTGTTCACACATTATTCGTTTTGATACAGGGGTCATCAAGACCTAATATTATTAGAGCAGTGAAACTTAGAGCAAACCTCAGTGAATTCGTCGATTTAGGACAGGAATCAAACAACTTCTCTTTTAGTAAAACACCGATGTTTCGACAAGCGTATTTGGTGTTTTTCAGCTCCTGTAAATAGAATTGACAAAGCTCAAATGTACCTCTTAAAAGTATTTTAAATTAAATGTGTTGAATCAATGAAGTAAACTGCAGTCGCATTAGTTCAGTAGTTTCGAAGATAGACCCCTTCGATTATCGATTTTTGAACCCTTTTTAAATCAGCTTTATAAACACATTAAAAAAAACTAACTTATCTTTAAACTTTTACTGAAATTTAGTTTCATTCGTTTAGAAAGGATCAACATTTTTGTTGTGACTCCACTTGACCAAAGGGGGGTGGTATTTATTCTTTTTTTATTTATTTCACTCTATAAATTCAGAAATACTGGGCCGATTTAAGTGATTCCAACGGCTTTTTCTTTTCTTTTTGTCCTCTTTCAAATACCGCAAACGGCAGTCCCATGGATTTTTGGTTCATCCAGAACATTGTTAAAAGAAATAACTTATCGTTCAACAAAGTTTTCTTTTAATTGAAAAAAAGGGAAGGGGAAATTACTTATTGTTTCGAGACTTCCAAATTTGAACTTCTATAACTTGAGAAATACTGGACCGATTTGAGTGATTCCAACAATTTTTGTTTTTTCTTGTTGTCCCCTTTCAAATACCATAAACGGCAGTCTCATGAATTTTTAGGCCCTTTTGAAATCAGCTTTAGAAGAACGTTGTTAAAAAAAAATAACTTATTGTTCAACTTTCACTCAAATACGGTTTGCTCCGTTTAGAAGGGACCCAAATTTTCTCGTTAAAAAAATATCAAAGTTCTATTGACCAAAGGGGGAAGATATTCCATCTTTTTGTGCGATTTCCAACTTTGAACCTCTATAACGTGAGAAATACTAGACCAAACTGACGCTCCACCATACAAACATGATGACGGTTCAAAGGCTCCGAAAAATATTCGAGCTCGTCTTTCTCGGCAAACGGCAAGAAAATGGCAGATGCCCAAAGCACAAAGCCGGCCAAGGACACGCTGAAACCAAAGAGCAGAACCTTTGGCACCTACGCCATCGTAGTTAATAGCAAGAAAGAAAACACAAATGAGACCATAGACAAGATAAAATCAAGTCTCAGCGAACATGTAACAAAAAGCTCAATAAAAACAATTAAAGCAAACGCGGACGGTAAATTTATCATAACCCTCGAAAAGAACGAAAACGCATCGGAAAATGTAGGCAGAGACATCCAGCAATCACTAGGCAAGTAAAACGTCAAGCTTCTGAGAGACCAAAAAGACAAGACCACTATCTATGTCAGGGGTCTGGACGCCACCATTCCAAGCAGGAAGTAGACTTACAACAGGCTATCAAGGACAAGTTTCCAGAACTGCGAATCTATCGAACCTCAGTGTTGGCGACCTGAGACGATATGTCAGAATAGTTTTAAAAGCGGTCAAAATAAAACTTAAAAATGTCTATGCTAAAACACTGCTTGAAGAACAGTATATCAGAATAGCTGTAAAATGGAGCTGCAATTAAAAAAAGACAGTTGCCGCAGATGCTGGAGTTTCGAACACGACGCTGCTGATTGCTATGGGCCGGACCGCAGTAAAAACTGCTTCACGTATGGCCAGTTGGGACATGGTAGAAATGAGTGCAAAGTGGGTACCGAGGCATGCGTGTGTGCCTTAGCAACACTAGCGGCCATCAACCAGGCAGTGGAAATTGCCCGTCGTTTAAAAAAGCTTTAAACTTGGCCAAACAAAAAAAGAATAGAAAGCAGTTTAACAAATTCACCAGCAGTGTGAAGTCTGAGTAGTGAGTCTCAGACTGAGAGTCTCTGAATCCGGTAAAAAACCTGAAGTAAATTAACAAAAGTTAGATATGCCACATATCAATATCCTACAGATTAATGTTGACCGCTCCAAAAAGGCACATGACATGGCTTTCCTGGAATCAACCAAATCAAACATTGACATAAGTATAGCAAGCGAACCAAATAAAAAACTGATTGAAAACAACACCAGGAGGCTGAGGGACCAAAAGTCAGATGTGGCCATATACCTAAGATCCAAAGCATTGAAAATATCCAAGACATATCACCATATTGCGCGTATGCGGCTTTCGAGCAATTCCTAGCAAAAGTACCAAGCCAACCAATACCAAAATACCAAACCAACATATATGATAATGTTATGGGCGATACACTACTTTTGGGCGACTTTAACTCCAAGTCGCCGGAATGGGGATCGCCAAATGAAGACGCCCGGGGTACAGCCCTGTCCCAGATGTGGCCGGGTTTGACATGGTAACGCTCAATACTGGCAAACCTACCTTTGTCAGAAGACATACGCGGTTCTGCATAGACATTACTTTTGCCGAAAACAACTTAGCAAAACAGATCAAAATCTCAAAAATCTTGGATAATGAGTCATGCTCGCCGCACAGACACATCTGCATAAAAATCGCCAGCACCCAAAAACCGCTCAGGGGGCTGAAAGGAAGACCACTTCCAGATCTGAAACAGTTGTCAGATGTCTTCAGAGAACTCATTCCGAGCCACCCAGAAACAAACAGCGCCAAGGAACTGACCAAATATATGATTAGGGTATTCAAAACATGCAAAGCCGCGTCTAACCTCCACGAAAATGGCTCTAAACAGCCGTACTGGCGAAAGTATGGAAGAAGCTAGAATGAACTGCATAAGGGCAAGGAGGCAGGCAACCAGGGCAAACTGCAGAAATGTTAGATCGATAAACTCGGCGCATATTTGGGACGAAAACAAAACAAAAAAGAACGTCTTGAGTAAACTAATTGACCAGGAAAAGAAAAGGAAATGGAACCAGCTTTGCAAGGAGTTAAACGAGGACATCTGGGGGACCGGATACAAATTAGTAATGAAACAGATAGGACTCCGAGATAGGATTTCCGCTTGAACTTACCACGAACAAAAAACGGCCAGGCACCTATTCCCTGAAAACTACGAACCAATGCCGGATAAAAAATATCCGACGCGCTCTGATACATTTTCAATGTCAAAGCTAAATGCAGCAGTTGACCAAATAAAATTAGGAAAGGTACCAGGCCCAAACAGTCTCCCTGCGGAGACAATACAAACTTTCATCCAAACTTATCCGGGTGTAACTCTTAGAACCAGGAACCAATTACTGAAAAACCAAGAATTTCCAAATACATGGAAGCTAACTAGGCTTATGATAATAAATCAACCAGGAACGAATCCTGACTTACCTAGCTCATACAGGACTATCTGCATAGCAGACTCCATGGCAAAGATATACGAGCATCTCACAAAAGCGAGGCTGGAAGCAGAGATAGTCGAGAAGGCTCCTCTCTCGGATTCTCAGTTCGGCTGCAGAGCCAAAAGTTCAACAATAGACGCATTAAAACTGATAATGGATAAGGCAATCCACACTAGACTTAGAGGACAAGGAGAAAGATGGCATCTAATGGAGCCGGATAGGACGAAAGAATACATGGCTAGGTTGAATGGATTGTTGAGACGGAGATCTTCATCGACAGTCATTCATATTGAAGAGACATTATATAATAATGATGACACTAGTGGCATAGATGTTCGGTCTTCGGTCGATCACTGTGGATCTTTGTGGCCTACGACGGATTCAGGATCTCGGGACGGCAGTTTTTTAGACGGGATACCGGACCGAGTAGGTTGTCCCTAGTTTTTCCTGAGCATGCAGTCAGTTAAAAATAAGTGTAATGAACTACACATATTTTTGGATAGTCTCTCTCATCCAAGTATAGTCACTTTGTGTGAGCACTGCCTGAAACACGCTCATGGTGGTACACTGATTCTTGTTCATAAAACTTTTTCACAGTTATAGTTGCATTGTTTTTGTAGTTTTGATAAGTTTAATTATCTCTTGGAGGAGAAGGTGTTCGAGTTTTCCATGGCCTTTAGCAAGGGCTTTAATTTGTATTTATTGTGTTTGTATAGAGCTCAGTATGGTGTTGAGGACGCTTTCTTCTTGAAGCTGGAACTTATTTTATGAGAGATACCTGTTGGCTCCAATATTATTTTTATGGGGGACTTCAATTTTCATTTTCTAGACATGTCCAGTGATGGTACTCAGAGACTGAAGCATCTACTGGCTTCCTTCGACTTACATATGTTTGTGGACAGGCCTACGCAAGTTACCGCTCATTCTGCGTCACTTATTGATTACATTTGAGCCGTGACCTGTGAGGTTGTCACAGCAGGTCTATAGGATCATGAAGCTATCTCGTGTGGGTTTGACATAGGTCTAGCTGGACACAAGAGATCCAAATATAAGGACAGATTGTATACTAGGGCTAATTATAGTAAATTCGACCAGCTGTGTGATGATAAGGACTGGCAAGCTGTTTTAAGGCAGCAAGACCCATTGTTCTCATTTCATGACTTGTTGTGTAGCACATTCATTGGGGCTTCTCCAGTTAAGTATTTGAAAGAAAAGAACGGAAAGACATGACTGACTAGAGGATTGAGGGTATCGGCAAGGAATATGCGCTCTTTGCACTACCTTAGAAAATACTTTGGGTATAACGAATTCTTCAATGCCTACTATACCAGATATAGAAAGAGTTATCGACAACTTATCAAATTGATTAAACATTATGAAGACAGAATGTCATCTGCAAGTAATCGGCAGCGTGAGGCATGGAGAATAGTCCATGAACTGAGGGGGAGGGGGGGGGGGGGGGCAAGGCGGCGATGATTGAACCCGAACTTCCGGCGGACCGCATGAACGATTTCTTTTGTTCGGATGCTTCCTCCCTTTCCGGAAGTTTGCCACTGGGTGGCGATTACGCTCAGTTGATGGGCAGACATTCGGTTCCAAATTCATTCTTTTTTTCACCTGTTGATGCGGTGGAAATCGGAGACGTAATCTCCGCCATTAAGAAGGACGGCGCAGTAGGGTAGGATCAAATATCTGTTAGAGGCTTCCGGTGGCCACCTTAGAGATACTGGCGGAGTGCATTAACTCCTCATTCGAGAGTGGATGTTTTCCCACTTGCTTGAGTAGAGCGGTGGTTGTTCCCTGATTTAAGGGGGGAAACCATGATCAGGCGACGAGCTACAGACCGATTGCGTTATTGCCGACACTGTCGAAAGTGTTTGAGAGGTGTGACAAGACGAGAATGTGTGCGTTTTTGAACGCCAACGACATACTAAGGTTGGAGCAATTTGGTTTTCGAGCAGGGAGGAGCACTTTGGACGCCCTGTTTTCCTTTCTGGAATGGCTGTATGTGACGCTGAATGATGGAGAAAACGCTGCGGCGGTGTTCTGTGATTTGTTAAAGGCGTTCGACTGCGTTGATCACGCAATATTGTTGGCCAAGTTGCGGATGTATGGCTTCAGGCGTGGTTCAGGTCGTCTCTGGAGAATCGTGTGCAGAGTGTTTCGTTTGGGGGGAGCGTGTCGGGTCAGCAGGAGTTTTCGTGTGGTGTCCCTCAGGGGTCAGTTTTGGGTCCTATTCTATTTTTGTTATATATCAACGACATAGTGGTCATTGACATCTCGGGCAGGTTTACGCTTTTCGCTGACGATTCGACCGTATTGTGGCAATTCCGGTTGGCAGACGTGCTTAATGCTGATTTGGGTACTCTTAAATGGTGGTGTGACTCAAACAAATTAAGCTTGAATATTTCAGAAACTAACGTAATGTCTTTTGGTTGTCAACTCGGTGAGATTGCCATTGACAACAGCTCATTACATAATCGGGTTGAAAATACATTTTTCGGTCTGCACCTTGACAGTCGTCAAGGTGCAAATTTGACGCGCACATAAAAAACCTCAAGAATAAGCTGGCTTCAAATTGTTATGCTCTTAGAGGGATTTCAAATGAACTAGATGACATTCTACGATTAAATCATCATATTTTTCCCTCATTGAGAGTCACCTCCGGTACGGTATCAGTTTCTGGGGCTCGTGCTCCCGTTATCTGTTCCAGAGCATTTTCATTTTGCAGAAGAGAGCTGTTAGGTGTATGTTCAGGGCCAGGGTTTGTGACTCACGTAAGCCATTATTTTTGGAGCATGGAATATTGACATTGCCTTCTCTTTGCATTCTAGAAACAGTAACTTTATTTTTTTAAAAATATAGACACCAGCGAGAAGAGCGAAATAATTACACTATGCGAGACACTAATGCGCTCTGTTTGCCCATTCCTAGATCTGCCCTTGTATGGAGCTCCATCATTTACCGGCGCAAAAAGTTATACAATCACCTCCCTCACCAAATTAGATGCTTGGAGGGAATCAGGGAACTTAGAGAGGTTGGAAGGCTATTGCGCGGGAAGGCTTACTATGGAGTCTCTGAGTACCTACACGATAAATTCGGACTATTTATGTATTTTAACTATATTGGATGTTTTCTTTTTTTTTTACTTAGTGATTACATTTTGCAGTGCCTTTGGAAGGCGCTAGTGTTGGTTATTGTTGTTTCGTCTATTGACTTCAATGTCAGTTTAATTCTAGAATCTATACATTACCTTTGTGTTCAGTTTGTATTATTGTACTTCTAAAAGCTTTGTCAACAGAACACTGTTCTCTACGACAATAAAGCAATATTTGATTGATTGATTGATTGATGGTACGAACTAATCACCTTAGACGTTAAGAATGCTTTCAATAGTGCAGCATAGCTGGATATTCTGCGGGAACTGGAAACCCGAGGGTATCTAAATACCTGTACAACGTGATAAATGACTATTTTCAGAACAGACGAATCCAAATCGAGAACGATCAAGAGTTCTTTATGTCCGCAGGAATCCCCCAGGGTTCCGTACTCGGCCCACTATTGTGGAATATCATGTACGATCCAATATTAAGAGAAGCGTCATCAGAGAAGGTTCTACCTGTAGGCTATGCCGACAACATTGCATTGGTAATAAGCGCCAAAACTAGACACCAACTGATGGAGGTGGGAAATACAGCAATCTCTAGATATGAAAACTGGCTTCGTGAGCATTCACTAAGCCTTGCACCAGAGAAAACAGAGGCGGTAATTCTAAATGGCAAAAGGGGCAAAAGATATATATCTTTTAGAGCGGGAAATATAGAGATAACATCTAAAAAAAATTATTAAGTATCTAGGGGTGCTTTTCAGAACCAAAATGTACTTTTCAGAACACGCTGAACAAACTAGGCTCTTTGCAAAGGCTAATGCTCAGCCTGAACGTGCCATCGTTGCAGAAAAGACTAATGTTGTACGGGGTGGTCCAGTCATCCTTACTGTATGCAGCCCCAATTTGGGGAGGCATTATTGGTAAAAAAAATATTACACTATGTTCATCAGCGCCCAAAGGAAGGCCCTGGTGAGAGTGATTGGTGCTTATCGCACAGTACCTATCTACAGTAGCGACTCAGGTCACAGCCGGAACTCCGAGCATAGATCTATTGATAAAAGAAAGAACTGAGTTGTACGGGAGGCATGTTATATCAGAGGCCATAAAATCAGAAGCTAGAAAACGCACTTTAGAAACAAACTGGGACGCCACTACCGACAAAGGACAGTGGACGAAGAAACTGATACCGAATATTGAAAAGTGGGTGGAATGTAAACACAGAACCTCGAACTATTATTTGACCCAATTTTTAACTGGCCACGGCAGCTTTAGGGCCTACACCCACCGCATAAAGAAAACAACAAATATCGTCGGTTCAATGCTAAAACCACGAATGTGCAGAACTGTAGATTTACACATTCGTGGTTTTGGCATTGCACCGACGATATCTGCAACTACTGTGGGGACGTGGATACGGCTGAACACTGCTTCTTCCACTGCCCGCGCCTTGTAGTTCAAAGAAAGATACTATCAGGACTGATTAAAAACCTATCCCCGCGAAATCTCATTAACGGAATGCTAGAAAACAGGGAAACCTGGCAGGCAGCAAACAAGATCATTTGGGAAATCATGAAAACCAAAGAAGCTGAAGAAAGGGAATAGCAAACATGCGTTCTAGCTTACAAAGAAATCTCAGCTAAAGTAAAAAGTGCTTATCATTTGAGAAACCTGTGGAAATCTACGTGAGAAAATGTCATAAATACAAGACCCCCCCCCCATGCAGCTGTGATGAATACTCTGACGATTGTTGCCGCCGCTCCCAGGGCCACTCTCATGGAGTCGAGGATGTTTGTAGTGAGCAGGCGCCTGGTACCGCCATTGCCCGTGATGCACCGGTTCCTCCTTGGTAGTCGGGTGCGGCAGGAGCAGGGGTACTCCATGCGAATCAAACACAACCCGGTCGCCAGAACAACAGATCGGGTGTCTTTTGAAGATTTCTGTTAAGTCGTAAAAAAGAAGACCAAATTGAGGGATTCCAACGGGTTTTTTCTTTACTTGTTGTCCTCTTTCAAATACCTCTCCAAAAACTTACTTTACTGGACGAGATAGACCCTTTGACGGTCGATTTTTTGACCCTTTTGAAATCAGCTTTAGAAAAACGTCGTTGAAATACTAACTTTCACTCAAATTTGGTTTCTTTTCAGTCTTCTTTTCATTCAGATGGAAAACAGAATTAAAAAAAAAACCAAGTTTTCTTTGAATTGACCAAAAGCGGGGGTTTCCTTTTTTTTTCGCGATTTACAATTTTGAACCTCCATAACTAATAAAATGCTAACCGATTTAAGTGAATTCAACGGTTTTTTCTTTTCTTGTTGTCCTTTTCAAATACCTCAAACCCCCTTGATTCAGTAGGCGAGATACAACTCATCGATGATCGATATTTGGACCCTTTTGAAATCAGCTTTAAAAACACTTTCTTAGTGACTTCTAGATTTGGCACTTTGTATCACTGTGCCCAAAACTGTATTAAAGTCAGAAAACAGCGAATTTAACAAAAACTTTTAAGTGAACATTATTAAAAAAACAACATAGCAATGTTCTATTCGAAGTAATAATGTTTTTTCAATGTGTCAAATAGCTGCTTCCATTCGTCTTCCAACTTAACGAAAAAAAACCCGAACGAAATTCTCCCGCCTTCCAAAATTTTTTTTGCTGTATCCAGACGTCAGATACGTAAATCGAGTAAATTGAGGGACGTGTTTAAAGTATTCCTCCAGGCAAACTATCGTCGAAGCTTATTGCAAAAAACAGGAAATCAATAATATCCCCTTACAGTGGGCAACTTTAGATTTCCATTGGGATTCGGGACTACGGTAGAACCACTCAGTGTGATTGTTTTTGATTGCCTTATCTGATTTAATAATAATTATGGTTTTCTGTATCGATTCGGGATTGATAGAGAAATCTTGGATATTAATGACTTACATTCCCCTTGGTCGATTATTCAAAATATGTGATAGTTCATTAGTTTATTTACCATTCTGACTAAATTGATAGGCGGTGTGCATTGTTTGGTGCAAATGAACTTTCGAAAATCATAGTGGTTTTCACACCAGCCGTCAGGCGAAATTTAATAAAACCTTAGCTACAACGGTGAGCATCACCCTTTAGAATATTCTCTATCAAAAATTTTACTCATCAATCACTTTAAATGGAAAAGGAAGAAAACAAACAGATAACAAGCGATCAATCATCTGCCCATTTTCAACGAATTAACGCCTATATTGTTATTTTCTAATTTATGTGATGAATTTGCACACAGGGTTTCGTAATATTAACTTTCGTCTCCTGAAGGGAATTCGTTATTATGTTTTTCTATTTCGAACAATCCCTTCTGGCCATCGTTGCAAGAGCAGGAGCATCCTCATACTCGAGCGATTTTCTATAACGATTCCTAAATATCCACTGAACTGTTTATTTTCTTTTAGCTTGCACGTAATACGTCCTTTATACTTAAGTATATTAGTTTCTTACCACAGAAGAATACCAATTTCAATTTAATCTTCTATAATAGGATATTTGAAAAAACATTTATTAACAAATATTTACGAACATTCCGAAAAGATTTTAATTTACGTCATTATTGCAATGAAGCTACAAACAAGTTGAAAAAATTAATAAAAATTGCTGCAACTGAACTTGCTAGTAACCATCAGTTCATCCATAGATATTATTTATAAATTTAAGTTCAGCGTTCAATATTGAACACTTCTGGAGTTATTTTCCGTAAACTTTCCCGTTCGAAACTTCGTATTTCTCTTTTACTGTCAGTTTAAGTTCTTCAAGGCAAGGGCTCATGTATAAAATTTAACATTTCAAGACACACCCCTGTGGCAGGTGTATTTCCAACGTGTTGGATACCTACCTACGTTAACAACAACAACGACGTAAAATATTCCCAAAGTCATAATTGCTAATTGGAGTGCACAAAATAAGCAATGAGTGGTGTTTTAGTTCCGAGCACTGTTCCATCATTATTGGAAATCGGATATACCTACTCGCATTCTTGCTCTCATCAATAAACGTAAAACTTGAGAAAATTGACAGGGATAAAATACAATTCAATTTCTTGTCTGCGACCATAAATATGTATGAGCGGTGTCATATCATATTCGATTCTGGGCTACACCGGGAAAGAAAATATTCCCATGGGAAGGCGTTTTACATTACAAAGATGCAGGTAATCGATAAAAGGCGCTTGATGTAAGATAAGTTTGAATATTATGTCAATAATTAATAAGCGACTTACCAAATTCCGCAATAAGCCGACATAGCATCAGTATTGTGGTTTTCCACCGCTCCATCACGAGCCCGAACGAGACGAGATCTGAAATTGAAACATTCTTGTTTATAATTTACCTTCGTCTATAAAATTTGTGAGTTGCTGATAACTTGAGGATTTTATACTTACAGGCAGAAAAGTCGACGTCTAGTAGGTTACCGAACCCAATACAAGCCGAAATGAAATGTTCAATAAATACCTCAATTTATATGTATACGTCGAATTTTCTATATTCGTGTAGCCAAAATCGGAGCCCCAGAGATATCAGAAAATTACGTTTTATTATATTTATTTCCTTTTTCCATTATTCAGTTGGGTCGTTATTGAACAAGGGCCGTAATAGGATGTGACAATTTATTTTTATATATTCGTTCGTTACAATAACAACACAGACAAAATATTGAAGCTTCAAGGATCGTTGCCTACGTGCCTGTGCCTATAGCAGGGAGCAGTTTGTGCAAATCTCAGAATTATTGAAGCAAATACTAAAAAAAAAACAGTGATAGATCCTTCTATCGGTTCCTGCTGTTCACACAATATTGTTTATAGGATTTTAATTAAACGACTTGTTGCTCGTCTAAATGTTATATTGAGAGAACTGTGAATTATTGAGCGTAAAGCAAAACTACTAAAACTCGATTTCTTCTACACTACCCTTTAAACTAAGTTTAAAAACTATGGGGAAAACTTCCAGTGCGCCGACAGTTTAATTCCAGCTTCATTTTACGTTCGAGGTCGAAGCTTTCTTTTATAGAGCTATTTATCGATGGCTTTACATCTGTGTATAAAAGGAAAGCTTCTACTCCGAGAGCCCCATGCATTTCATAACTTTTCATGCTCATGTAACATATATGTATATGTACATGAGCTGAAGCTATTTCTATAATAACTCCCGGTAAAGTGAAATTCTAATTGATTCGCATTTAATTCTAGATGCTTTGGAACATGCAAATATAGAATTCATTCCATCAGGCTAAAACAGATCTTAATTAGTCACTTATTCATTAAAAGTTATTTTGCGACTTGGAAGCTCCGACCTCAAAAGTTTCAATAGGATTTGCAGTTTGTCACTGTGGTAACTGATGGAAAAAGGAGGCGGGGTTATAAGCAAGATGCAGCAGGACAACAATAATGGTTACTAGAGGTAAAATAAACGACTTTAAGTCCAAATATTGAATATTGTTGTGTAGTATTTTAGAGGCGGATCGAATATGTATAAAGTTAGAAACTTGAGTGCTAGCGGAATATGAAAAGTTTAACTGTGACACACTTTTTTATTTTCTATGAATCAAATTGTACTGAAATTTTATTGTCAATTTATTAAAGATGATTTAATGCAGGATCTGGATGAGTCCGATCGAGAGGAAATTTTAATTTTTCCTCTATAGTAGTAATTTCAGTTTTTCTTTATTTCTACTGCTTTTTTTGACAACTTTCTTTTTAAGCAGGTACTTATTTTTCTCTTAAATACTATGTATATAAACAAAAACAAGGCGTGATTTTGGTCACGGTCTCAGTACATTTAATATTAAAATATTATAAAATGTTTACACGTGTTTCGCCCTATGGCAGCATCAGACCTAAAATAACAAATAATTAAAACCTAATATACAACGACAAAACTCAAAAAACTTCACCGAAAACACGCCACACATTATAAAATTATCCTTCGATACTTCCCAATGAAAGGAAGAAGGACGACTGGTAAAAGTCAATAAACAAATTGGAATGATAATAGAATTATATAGGGGTAGCGCTCAACACCCCGGAATTTATTTGATATTGTTAAAAATTAAATTAGGTTCAAAATTGAAAACATCGTTAACACAGGTAAGAAAGGGGCTTTTCATAGCTCTCGTGATTTCCATCTTTTCCAATAAATCCAACTTCTTGCCCTTAGGACATTCATGAAGAACCTTGGCATTGTCAGGGAAAGTAAAATGGTGGTTTTCAGTCAATAAGTGTGTCGCAAATGCAAAATTGATTCGGTGATTTCTGATTCTTTGTATTTATTGAATTCTTTGATATGTTCGTTAATCCTAGTTTAAATCCGCCTTTCTGATTGACCCACATAAAAGCTTGAACAATCTTGGCACGAAAGCTCATACACCCCGGATTTGCTGAATATGTCAGCTGGATCTTTTAACCTAACCAAATGGCTTTTAAGCGTATTAGCCACTATGAAACCTATAGAAACATTACAGTTCTTGAAGAACTTGGACAATTGTAAAGATATGTCTCCAAAAAACGTGAGACATCTAAAATTGTTCTTATTCACCCTTTCCTGGATGACATTATAAAAAAGGAGATTATTAGCGAACTTGTAAAATATTTTCATTACTGAATTTAAGGGAAAACCATTCGAAAAGCCCAACTGTCTGACTATGGATAATTCTTTGCGAAAGGCTTCATCACCAAGAGGTATCTTGAACAATCTATAGAACAACGACTGCGAACTGCGAATTTATGAGAGGGCGAATACTGCGAACTTATGAGAGGGCGGAGAACACGAGCTATCGTTTGTTTAAAGGCGGTGGACAATGATGTACTATTAAGCGAAACATCTTGGACTTCCATTTCCGACGTTTCGATCTCTGCTCGTTTTCAAGTGAAACTGAGCTAACCACGCCCACCATTTCTATTGGCCGGATCATCGCCACAGTCGCGCGTCAAGCGACCAGCACTTGTCCGCCGTATCAACGGATGCCATACCGACGAGACGTCGCAGCTTGGTTTACTAAAGACGCCCTTATTGCTTCCAATGAAGAACTTTCGTTTCTTCGAGTGCTGTTCACTATGCACAATTTTGGCTTTCGACCACTTAATATTATTGCATGTAAGAGTTCTGTGTTCCTGAACTCTTACGTGCAAAGGACGCTTGGTTTCTCCTATGTACGACATGCCACGCTCTAAAACCAAACCGGAAAATTCAAATCAGCAAAAAGATTGTATATATATCAGATCCCGTGTGAGTGTGGCATGTCGTACCTAGGAGAAACTAAGCGTCCTTTGCAGGTAAGAGTTCAGGAACACAAAACTCATACGATAAGAGGAGAAACATCAAAATCGGGAATTGCAGAGCACGCTTGGTCCGAACACCATAGAAGCCAAAATTGTGCATAGGGAACAGCACTGGAAGACACGAAAGTTTAAGGAAGCAGTCTTCATTGGAAGCAATGAGGGCGTTTTTAGTAAACCAAGTTGCGACGTCTCCTCGGTATGTCATCCGTTGATACGGCGGACAAGTGCTGGTCGCTTGACGCGCTACAGAGGCGACGATCCGGCCAATAGGAATGGTGGGCGTGGTTAGCTGTGTTATAGTACATAAGCAAGTAGCCTCGAGCTAAATGTTCAATTTCACTTGAAAACGAGCAGAGATTCCACTACTCGACACGTCGTGTAAAAAAACTCAATAAAGGCAATGGAAATCCAAGATGTTTCGCTTAATAACACGAGCTATATTGGATAATGTTGTCAGTAGAGCACGGTTTCCTGTAAATTTCGAAATCAATTTTTTAAGTGAAAGTAATTCTGTGGTGGAGCGAATTAATGTAATTAAGAAACTCGTTTAACAACTGTTCACCACCCGTCCAAATTACAAAGATATCATCAACATATCTTTTGTTACACAATAGTTACCTCGGAAACCTCCCATTTACCATTTCTTTTTCCAAGATATGCATGAAAACCTCGCTTAAGACAGGTAACAAGCACAACCCCATCGCTAAACCACATTGAACTGACAAAAGTTCTGGTCTAAAGTATTGTTACGATCGCAGCAACGCCGCATGGGAGGCGGGGCAACGTATGGGAGCGTGTTGGTTGGTGGAGCTTCGCGACCTATCCTCGCTGCGTCATGGCTGACACGAGTGATTTATTGCTCGTCTGGCTTAATCTAGAAGGCAGTTGTTTACAACCGTTTTTTTTATATGAGATTATTCAAGAATTCTTATAAAGAACTTTCTAGGTTTTTCTGTAATTTTAGGATTGTATATAAAAGGCGCATAGAGCGCCCGAGTAGGAATAGTCGTATTTTAATCGAGCTAATATAAGTAAGCTAAAGTTACGAAGCGATAATAGAAGGCTATAAAGTGTTAAGTAGTGAGTTATTTAGTAGTCGTGTGTATTTGTGGAGTTAATAAATAGTGTTTTCGTATTAAATCGTTACACTGGAATTATTGAACCCCGAGTTCGCAACAATTGGTGTCAGAAGTGCGATTCCAGTGGGAATTTGAGGACTAATATTGCTGAACTGTAAGTGAGTGCTTCATTGCCGGACATTACGTGTTTATGCCAGTGACCAGAAACCAGCATCAAGCGATGGAAGGTCAACTTGCCGCCCTGCTGTCCCTTATGCAACAACAAAAAGAGGAGCAGGAAAAACGTTACAAGGAACAAAAAGAGGAGCAGGAAAAACGTTATAAAGAACAAAAAGAAGAACAAGAAAGACGTGATCAAGTACAGGAGCGACGTTATCTGGAGCAGAAGGAAGAGATGGAAAAACGTGATCAAATTCAGGAGCGCCGTTATCTAGAACAAAAAGAAGAGCAGGAAAAACGTGATCAAGTGCAAGAGCGACGTCATCAACAATTCAAAGAAGAATTAATGAGCCATCTCGCAGTCAGGGAGCAACAATTGGAAGAAAGAATAATGCAATCCGTTAACGAATCCGTTAACGAGGGACTCGAAGCTGTCAACCAGAGGGTTCTCGAGCTAGAAAAGAAATTCCGGGAACAACTTGAGGAAGACAACGTGTCTACAGAGAGTTTTAGCACAGCCAACGCTAAAATTAAGCCTCCCGATTATGACGGTACTACTGCATGGGAAATTTATAAAACTCAGTTTGAGGCAGCTGCAAAAGCTAATGGTTGGTCCGAGCCCCAGAAAGCAACATCATTAGTGGTAGCACTTCGTGGAAAAGCGGCTGAGTTACTCCAATCTCTGTCGGCAGCGGATCAAAGTAATTATGCGGCTTTAGTACACACTCTGCAACTGCGATTTGGAAACGAGCACAAAGAAACCGTGTTCCAGGCCCAGCTGAGGATGAGGCAGCAGAAGTCAGGTGAATCCTTACAAGAATTTGAGGCGGACATAGACAGACTAATTCATCTGGCATACCCATCAGCCCCTGAATGTTTTCAAACGCAATTTGCCGCCGAAAGGTTCATTGAGGGAGTTCGCGATAGAGACATAAGACACCACTTACGTCTAGTAAGGCCGAGGAATATCAACGAGGCACTAGTTCGGGCCCTGGAATTCGAGGCGTCACGAGTGTCATCTAGTTCAGCTCCGCGTGTAAGAATGGCAACTTGCGGTGATAAGAAGTCTACATCTATGGCTGAATCCATGGCAAGTTTACATAAAGCGTTGAAGGATATCGCAGTCAATATGCAAGCCCTTTTGGGAAGAACTCCTCGATCGACAGGCAATCGGGGCATAAAATGTTTTAACTGTGGTAAACTGGGTCACGTCAAGAGTAATTGCCGTAATAGGGCAAGAAGTCCGTCGCCGTTGTTTAGAAGACCGAGCGGAAACCAGGACCGCCCTAGATTCCAGGAAAAGCCAATTCCGGTCAATGTAAGGGGGCAATTGACCGAGCCCGTTAAGACCCCCAGGATCAGTCAAGTCAACCAATCAAGTCAAGTCAATAATTTGAGTGGCAATAGTGTTACAGAGGCCGGACGCATCAAAGAACAGAAGATCCAAACTGAACATCGACCAGGAAGGTCTCACGGAAATGCCGATGCATTGTCTAGAGGGCCAGGTAAAGAAGATTGTCGGCATTGTCAAAGAACTGAGCAGCGTGAGGGACTTCCTTCAGTAAGGAGAACGTCGGTGGAAGTAAATGATGGCTGGACCACACAGACGCTTCGAGAAGAACAGTTGAATGATTCAGATATTGGACCCATTCTCTCTGCAAAGACTGACGACAAGAGACCAGAATGGCAAGAAATTGCAGATAGAAGTCCAAACCTGAAGGCGCTATGGGCCCAGTGGCACTCTCTTAGAATAGAAAATGGATTACTAAAGAGAGCGTGGGAGAGTCCGGATGGCAAGACCGTAGTCAGTCAGTTGGTTGTTCCTGGTAGCAGAAAATCAGATGTACTACAGGAAATGCACAACGGAACAAGCGGAGGCCATTTTGGGGTCAATAAAACATTGGCCAAAATTAAAGAGCGGTATTATTGGGTGAACTATCATGAAGACGTCGAATCTTGGTGCCGCAAGTGCGAAGTTTGTTGTGCCACAAAAGGACCTCGAACAAGATCACGGGGCCGAATGGTGCAGTACACTGTAGGTGCTCCATTCGAGAGGGTAGCAATTGATGTCGCGGGACCGTTTCCTCAGACTGAGTCGGGCAATAAATACATCTTGGTCGCCATGGATTACTTCACTAAATGGCCTGAAGCATACGCCCTGCCTAATCAAGAAGCAACGACTGTGGCAACGGTGCTAGTAAATGAAATGTTCTGCAGATTTGGAGTCCCTCTCGAACTTCATTCTGATCAGGGCCGAAATTTTGAATCGGCTGTTTTCCAGAAGGTCATGGAACTTCTCGGAATTCGCAAGACCAGGACAACTCCTTTGCATCCACAGTCGGATGGGATGGTAGAGAGATTTAATCGGACCATGGAACATTACCTGTCTAAAATGGTGGCAGATCATCAGCGTGATTGGGACCAACATCTACCTCTCATGTTGATGGCATATCGAGGCTCTACGCATGAAGCCACTGGTTATACTCCGGCGAAAGTGATGTTCGGGAGGGAAATGAGGCTTCCTGCGGATTTGATGTATGGAACACCAGAAAAAGAGTCGCTCAGCTCTGAGAATTTTGTGGAGGAGCTTAAGGAGAGGCTGAACAATGTTCATGAGCAAGTCAGGAATAAACTGCGGATATCCAGTGATCGAGCCAAAGCAAGATATGACTTACTAGCTAACTCCCGCGGCTTCCAGGATGGTGATTTGGTGTGGCTATACAATCCGAGGCGAAAGGTGGGGAAGTCGCCCAAACTTAGCCAAAATTGGGAAGGACCTTATACAATTATAAAGAAGATTAATGATGTGGTGTATAGGATCCAGCGGACCCCTAGGTCAAAGATGAAGGTCGTTCATTTGGATCGATTAGCACGATACCATGGAACTCTATCTGTTCGGGACGAACAGACTTAGGAGGAGGGCAATGTTACGATCGCAGCAACGCCGCATGGGAGGCGGGGCAACGTATGGGAGCGTGTTGGTTGGTGGAGCTTCGCGACCTATCCTCGCTGCGTCATGGCTGACACGAGTGATTTATTGCTCGTCTGGCTTAATCTAGAAGGCAGTTGTTTACAACCGTTTTTTTTATATGAGATTATTCAAGAATTCTTATAAAGAACTTTCTAGGTTTTTCTGTAATTTTAGGATTGTATATAAAAGGCGCATAGAGCGCCCGAGTAGGAATAGTCGTATTTTAATCGAGCTATAAGTAAGCTAAAGTTACGAAGCGATAATAGAAGGCTATAAAGTGTTAAGTAGTGAGTTATTTAGTAGTCGTGTGTATTTGTGGAGTTAATAAATAGTGTTTTCGTATTAAATCGTTACACTGGAATTATTGAACCCCGAGTTCGCAACAGTATTTCTTAAGAGAAGTAAGAGGTCGTTGATAATTAAGGGTGGAAGTTTTTGCATGTGTAAAAGTCCCTCAACCAAATCAATGCATTCTGAAGGTGGCATACTAGGAAACAAATTTTTGACATCCAGAGAGGCATCTCAAATAGCGTTCTGGGGAAGACGTAGGCCCTTAATGGAATTGGTGAACTCAACAGAGTTTCTAGTTGCAAATATGTTATTGAATTGGGTCTCCTCACCACGTCGTTGAGCCAAGAAGAAAGGTAGTAACATGGTGAATTCACAAATGACACCACAGGTCGGACAGGGTAACCAGCTTTGTGTACCTTAGGCAAGCCGTACAGAAGTGGGGTGCGCGCTGCGCGGGTTTATTGGGCACAACAAAATTTTTTATTTTTTAAAATATTACAGGGTTACCAAGGTTTTACCGAGGGCGGATTTCAATCTTTTAAAATAAGGGATGGTTGGATCTTTATTGATAGATTCAAACTCATCAGTATCCAAGAACGCGTTGATCTTATCTATATAATTAGATCGTTTCATGACAACCAAACAGGCGGCCTTTGTGACTATCAATCGTTAGTTTTATCTTTCGCTTGAGTGAGGAAAGATGTGACCTGTTAAAGTTGGATCCATCAGTTTTAGTGTGATGACTTGGTGCATTAAGAAAAGTAATAATTTTAGCTCTGAGCAAATGGCGGTTGGTCACATCTACGGTTTGTATGATACTTTCAGCCTCCACCGCCAGCGTTTCTTTCTTCTCTTTATGAACCTCATTTGAAAAATTATATTTTAAATTAAGAACCAATAAGGATTCTTCATGTTGCGTAAAGTTAACTCCCGAGAGGTTCAAAAAACGCTTAGTGAAGGAAAAACTAGACTCCATTCTCAGCTTATAGTCAACGACGTCGTTATTGAAACTAGTTTGCTGGATACTAAGCATAAGGTGCTGCAACTTACGATTCAAACGTTAAAAACTAGATTTCCCGAATCTCTCCACGTCATCTCTGGCTGTACATCTAAAACTAAAAACTCTAAAAATGAAAACACAAAAGACCTCTTACTTCTCTTAAGAACTACTTTAGACTAGAGCTTTTTTCAGTTCAATGGTAAATTTTTTCGTCATTGGTCGGGTTTAGCTATGGGGTAGTGCTTGTTTCCTTTCATAAGCGAGGTTTTCATGCATAACTTGGAAAATGAAATGGTAAATGGGAGGTTTGCGAGGTATCTATTGTGTTACAAAAGACGTTGATGATATCTTTATAATTTGGAAGGGTGGTAAATAGTTGTTGAACGAGTTTCTTAATTACATTAATTCGCTCCACCACAAAATTACTTTCACTTTAGAAGTTAAAAAACAAAACAAATTACCGTTTCTCGATTTATCGGTGATAAGAAATTCTAATAAAATTGATTTTGAAATTTACAGGAAACCGTCCTCTTCTGACAACATTATCCAATATAGCTCGTGTTCTCCACCCTCTCATAAGTTCGCAGTATTTAAGTATGTATATACACAATTGTACCACCTAAAAATCCTGCTGGTATAAATGCGTACCAGTCACACACCACCCCCCACACAAGGTTAAAAAAAATGTATTGCAGAAACCTGTAGTTTTTCTATTGATAAGCTAAATTATTATACTTTATTTATCATCGGGCTAATACTTATATTCAGGGACAAAAGGGTTAAGTAGCCAACAAACAAAACCAAAAAAACTTTGGCGATATCTCGAGTGCTATTGGGACGTGGTTTTTCCCGTACGATAAAGTTGTCAGAGTAGACACACGGTTCGCGAAAATTTGTAATTTATTCTTTTTCAAACTGTCACACATTTTGCGTGGTGACTCACTTCGTAATTTCCAAAGTCAGATCTTTGGAGTAACTCATTTTGAGCCAATCTTTTCAACAGTAGTTGTTTTGTGTTATCGAAAAGACCGCCGAATTCAAAGGAAAAAATTATTTTCATTTTTTTTGTTTTATTATAATAGAAAATTTGTCGGGCAGATTTTTTATGAAAATTGCATTTTTGAGTTTTAAATTGGCGGGATTTGATAAGGCAGAGACGATAGAAGTTTATTTGATTGGACAATTTCAAGAACTAGCAGTTGATCGGTATGTCGATACCTATATATAAATCATACTCAAAAGTCAAAACGTTGACTGTTTGCGTGAAACTGTGATGCCTCACATTCTAACGTTCGCGTTCGAGCTCATGTCGATGCGCCTTAAGGTAGACCGCTTTCACTTTTCTGTTTGTTAGACCCGTTGCTATAGCAGCGTGGTCCTTTCGTTTTGGTCTTTTCGATTTCGTCTTTTCAGAAAAGACCACGTTACCTAAGACAGTTGCTAGGATATCGAGAGTTGTGATTGGTCGTTTAAAAGTGAGTGAAATTGTCCATAAAACATGATGCCGTTCTCAGATTTGACAAATTACTACAACATTTTAAGAAAATTGCAACTCCTTTATTTTCAAAAATATACCTATAAAGGGTACTCATTTTCAGCTGATTTTTTCCAACCTTGTAATTTCTTTAATTCTAAAACCGGACTTTTTGAGTGGGTGGTACCCATTTTTAACTGATTTGACTTTTCTAACTAAGCGATGCCGTTGTCCCATTTTACTTTTCAGTCGAAAACTGTTCGAAAATTTTCAGATGGCTTTTTTTAGGGTCACACCTCGAGTAGCCCCTCACTTTGTAATTTCTCTAATTCCAAAATAAGACTTTTCGTGTGGGTAGGTTCTCACTTTCAACTAATTTTTTTTTATTTATGGCGATACCGTTATCAGATTTGATAAATTACTAACACGATTGTGGAGAAAATTATAACTCTCTTAACTTAAAAAATATACCAATAAAGCGGGTATTCATTTTCAGCTATTTTTTTTGTATTTCAGTTGTCAGATTTAACATTTCAGTCTGCAGTACAATAAACTTGTCATTTCCTTTTTCTACGACTGCCTCGAAAATGAACCAATGCGCACTACTAACTACCGTTGAAAAACGCATGTTGCCCACGCTCTCATGCAGAAGCGTGTACAAAGGCCACTTTTTAAACACTTCTGATTGCTTTGCACACGCCTTGCATATATTTTATAATACGAATGATTATTTATGAAGCAAAATCACTCTTCACACTCTTGTCTCGCCTAAGGCTCGTGTGCAAACCGTCCCACTCGTGTGAAAAGTGCAATTTTCGACACTAGTTTCACAATATACTATTTTAAAGGTCAGACCACGAGTAGGTACCTACTCATTTTGTAATCTCTTTAATTCCAAAATGAGATTTTTCGAGTGGGTAGGTACTCATTTTCAACTAATTTGTTTCTTTTTTATTTAATGAGATGCAGTTATTAGATTTCACAAATTACTAACACGATATAAAACAGGTTTAACAAACCTGCAGTTTGAAGCAGGAATCATTTTTCAATCCTAGGATTTAGTTCATTTAGATGTCGCGATAGATTTCCACGTTTTGAACAATATTGTTCGATAATGGCCGAAGCAAGTAAATAAACGTTGTACACTAAATTGTGTTTTAGTGAGCTGTTAGCGAACTTTTTAGTCTATTTCAAGGTAACAATCAAATTGTATGTAGATTTTTACTTGGTTATTGATATTTTCTTCTTTTAATTATCTTCAGTTGCATAAAAAAAGAATATAATACCTTTTCAGGTTGGAACATACGTTGAGGTGTCAATTATAACATGTTACAATAATTGACATCGCAAGCAGATATCACTGTATATTAAGTAGATGTCTTATTTTACTTATACTCCTAATCTTTTATTCTTATCTTCTACTTTTATCTTTATTCAGTCATCTTTCATTACATCGTTATGTGGTCTTTTAGAAATAATTTACCGCCGAAAGTTGGGTACAATCCCCATAACAAGGTGTTTACTACCGAACAAGAAATGCAGCTTGTGAAATATTGTGAAAAGATAGTAGATTTATATTTTGGACTAACTACAAAGGACCTACGCAAATTAGCATTTTAGTTTGCATCTGTCAATAAACTTAGATATCCTGAAAAATGGAACGAAACGCAATATGCAAGTGATGATTGGCTTTTTGCATTCCTAAGACGAAATTCTCATTTATTTTTACGCACTCCTCAAGCTACTAGCTTGTCAAGAGCTATGAATTGCAATAGAAAGAACGTAACAAATTTCTTTAATAAGCTGGCAACTGTTTTGGACAGATATAATTATGAACCTCCTAGTTCATAATTATATCTCACAGAACTGGTGGTGCAACGGTACAAAAGCCAAGCAAAGTAATAGCTAAGAAGGGTACAAAACAAGTAGGATCTATAGCAACTCAAGAACGTGGCACACTTGTTATTCTCTGTGTGGTAGTAAATGCAGTTGGCAACACTGTTCCTCCAATGTTTATTTTTCGCCGTGGCAATTTTAAAGATCATTTTATCCGAGATGGACCGATAGGTTCTACTGGAGCAGGAAATAAATCCGAATGGATACAAGAGAATGAATTTCTTCAATTCATGAGGCATTTTTTGAAGCATGCAAAACACAGTGAAAATATTAAAGTGTTGGGATTATTAGATAACCACTTATTTCAATATCACTAATCGAGTATTGCAGAGGTAACTTCATTACATTATTATCGTTTCCACCGCACACGTCCCATCGATTCCAACAGCTTGACAGAGGAGTTCAAGAAATATTTTAGTAATTTTGGGGACCAATGGATGAAAAACAATCCAGGAAAACGTATGACGATATATTATCCACCATCAATTGTCAAAGCACTCATGCACTGGAATATGGCCTTTTAATCGAGACATTTTTGACTATTGTGCACAGCTACTCCTTCACCACTAAGTTCACCCCCTATTATCGATGAGATGACTACATCTGTAATGGACAGAACCCTAAATAGCTCGACTTCAACGGTTGAAGACATGCCGCCAAGTCAAAAATTAGCAGCCACGCTATGGTCTTCAAATCACCAACAAACCGCATGTCAATCAAGAACATCCACTGCTAGAACAGCTACTCCTTTACCACTGAGTTCACCACCTATCATCGATGGGACAACTACATTTGTTACGCCTGAAATTCTTAAGCCGTTGTCAAAAGGAAACATCTCTAAAAGAGTTAGAGGGGACAAAAGAAAACTCAAGTCAGCAATTCTGACAGACACTCCCGATATGCTTATACAGGAACGAAACTTAAATAATAAAGTGCCACAAACAGAAACACAAGCTCACCGATGATATCTCGAAGAAAACGAAGAGTTCCTTTGAAGCACAAGCTTAGTGATGAAGTTTCAAAGAAAACGGCGTTGCACTTTAAATAGCAGAACGGAAAATAAATCTGTTCAAAAAGCAAGAAAGAAGAGTAGCAGTTCAGAATCATCTGACAACGAAATTTTTTGTTTAGTGTGTTGTGGTCCATATGGTTCAAACACGGGAGAGTGGATACAGTGCATGGATTCTACACACAAATGTCTACTTTACGTTTGTGTAAACTGCAATTCTGATGACGAATGAATTATTAAAATTATAATATAGGAATTTTTATGTATCTGCATGTTTTACGTAATTACATTTAGTTCATCCAAAAAGTATGTTATAATTTCCCAGACCTTGTTACAACTGCCACCATATTGGTGTCAATTGTAACATACTTAGAAGCGGTATAAAAACAATATAACTCTGTACTTGTGTTTTTTTTACAAAGTTTTGCACTCCACCTTTGTCCGCCGATAAGGTGACTTTACCTTAACGATAATTTCGATATTTAAAAAAAAACAGTTTACTCAGAAAAAATTAAAATATAATTTTTGTTACAATTGACACCAGTCTCCCCTACTCATTTTCAGCAAATTTTTAAACTAACTAAAACGATGCTGTTAGATTTGACATATCAGTAACACGATTCAAGAAAATCCTAACTCCTTTGTTTTCAAAAATATACCTATGAAGTGTGTAGTAATTTTCAGCAAAATTTTTTCAATTAAGAAAATGCCGTTGTCATCTGAGTCATACAGTTCAAGATATTACTAATTTTTTTTTCAAGAACCGTTGTCAGATTTGACATCTCAGTCATACAGTTCAAGAAATTTGTGTGGCTACTCACAATTTGTTTAATTTATTTAAATTGACTCCGTTGTTTTCAAAAATATATCTATAATGTGGGTACTTTTCAGCTAATATTCCAACTTCTTCATTTTTAAAGGTGGGACCATTGAGTTTGTACTCATTTTCACCCAATTTCTTCCAACTAAGGCAATGCAGTTGTCAGATTTTACATTTCTATCATCCCGTTCGGGAAAATGGTAACTTCTTCATTGCTAAAGATAATTCTAGCCAGTTTGTACTAATGCTGGTTTTTCCCAACCAAGACATTAACGTTGTCATGATGTATATTTAACTTATTTTACGAATATTGTATCTTTCTCTTTTTTAAAGATATACCTACCATCGAGTTTGTACTCATTGTCACCAAACCAACTAAGACGATGGAGTTGCCAAATTTGACAAATCTCTCATCTCACCTAGTTGGCAAAAATTACAACTTTCTTATTTCTAATTTTTGCTTATATTCGTCCAACAAAAAATATGAACTTGTCACATCGGACGTTAGTTAGGTGATAAAAAAATTAAACAAGTGGACACTACGTATGCCACTAATCAAGTGAGACTAATCAAGTGAGTCTAATAATGATACCTTGTACGTAAAAAGTTATTTTGCTCACCTCCTTGGACCTATTTTTGAGAAATTATATTAATGACAAATCATGCGAGATCTCAAAAAGTGATGTATTTCTTTCAAAATAACAGGAAAAAGTTGTTTATTGGATTCCTAATAGGCAATTAAGGATGTTTAAAAAATGAGAAGGATTGTGTAGTAATTCATTCAACTGTAACATGCAGAGCAGGGGACTTTTAATTTTATAAAAGCTTCTTGTAGGTATTATTATATAATTTTTTAGAATTTTTTTTCCTAGATTGGCGACCCTAGCGGTCTGCTTTTACCTTTAAGTTGCAAAAAATAGAAATTACGTTGAAACAGAATAAATTCACTCTCTTATGAATTTGTTTATATCTTGATATTTATTAGTTTGATTATTTAAAAGTTTATTTATATAAAAACCTTCAGCCGAAAAATTTTTACATGCCAAAATACTTTTGGCTAGTAATTGGAAAATGCATTAAAATTTCCAATTAATCCAGCCCCATTATAATATAAGTTCTCTACATAGGATGTCAGTAAGATGATGAGACACCACTTCACTTGAGAACCAACAATATAGTATCGATCATTTCAAGATTGGCACAGTAACGTAGGGATTAACTGATAGAAGGATCAATCACTTTTTGGCAAATTTCAAGCTTCCCTGGAAATCCGATATGTCATTCTAGTAACAACGTAACTAATTTATTGTTTACTTGAAAAAAAAAACCTTTGGTCCAGGAAGATCTTGGAAACAAAACTTAGTAGAAGAAGGGAAATCTAATATACATCAGTGCACTTATTAAAAAATAACTTTTCTTTAATACTAAGTGCCAGTCTTAAGGTGAAAAAGATGAGAGACGACGCACCTAATCGACTGAGCTTGAAAAGATTTGTAATTTGAAAGAAGTTAATAAGATTTAAGGTCCCCCATAAAGTGTTTATGACATAGGGCCTATAGTAATTAAAATAGCTTGAACGAAAACTTCAAAGAAAAGAGAGAACCCCAGGAGAGTTTGTTTTCCTGAAGTTATTTTATACTTTTAAGAAAAGCCAAATTAACGTGTCATTAACAGATATTGCTTTTGCGAGGGGAACCCTGAAATCTTAATCTTGATATATTTATGACTTTCTTAGAGTACAATTTATAATTTCGATATGATCACATTAGTTATTGTTTTGGGATTTTGTCAGTCATAAAGGTTGGTATATAAACTCTAGTCAATTGCAAATTGGGTTATAAAAGTTAAAATAAATCTATTTCTCGAGATGGAATTGATGCCACGGCGAGGCAGGAAAGGCAATTAAATTTACAAGTCAGCCAAAGTTTTCCAATAGACTCACCACGTAAACTTCCGAAGTTCGAGAAGTACGTCGAGATCTCACAGACCACCGCGCATTAAAGTTCTAACGCGACTGAACGCTGGAATTGAAGTCCTGAAACGATCAGCATCGCTTTTTCGGGAAACTGGAAGTCCAAAACGCGCTTGTCTATTTCCCTGTTCAAATAAATACAACGTAAAACGTTTTTCGATTTAAAATGTGATCAGGTTTTTCGGTTTTATTTGGTCAACACTGAAATCCATATCCGGCGTAATAGAAATTCTCAACGAATCACAACCGCGGGAGTTTAATTTCGTTTTTCTTTTCTAAAACGGTTCTGCAATTGATGTTATGTTAATGAACTTTTCGTGTTTATATACTGTGTCTTTCAAAGGTATAAAAACGCTCAAATATCTCAGGGACGGCTCGAGAAAATTTTGTACAAATTCAATTTCCATTTTTTTAAGCGCAATCGATGCAGTTCTCTGATGCAGTTTTGATTAAAAAAGTGTGTTGTCGTAGTTCAAGATCACCCTGACAACTGCTGGGTGCTGACTCAATTGCAAAGTTTTCTTTCAATCGATCAAGATTCTTCTTTTTTCGTGATTTCCAACTTTGAACCTCTATAACTTGAGAAGTACTGGACCGATTTGAGTGATTCCAACGGTTTTTTTCTTTTCTTGTTGTCCGATTACTTAAATACCGCAAACGGCAGTCTTACTGGTTCAGTAGTTTCGTAAACAAATCTCTTCCATTGTCGATTTTTGGACCTTTTGAAATCAGCTTTAGAAACACTTTATAAAAAAACTGACTTATGTTCAACTTTCATTCAAAGAGATCGAAATCTTCTCATTCAGATAGAAAACAATATTGTTGCGAACTCAGGGTTCAATAATTCCAGTGTAGCGATTTAACACGAAAACACTATTTATTTATCCCACAAATACACACAGTACAATTCGACTACTAAATAACTCATTACTTTAGAGCCTTCTATTATCGTTTAGTACTTTAGCTTACTTATAGCTCGATTAAATAAGACTACTCTAACTGCGACGCTATTCGCCTTTTATACAAAATCTTAAAAATATAGAAAAGCCTAGAACATTCTTAGAAGAAAAATAATTGATAAGAGACACACAAAAAAAGTCGTAAATAACTGCGTTCTAAATAAATATAGCAATAAACCACTCGCGACAGTCCCCACGGTCACAACGCTACAGCGCCCGGATAGGCCGCGAGCCGAGAAGGTCCAACTTCCAATGTCGCTCCGCCTCCACAGCCACCGCTCACCGCAACATTTCCCTCCTCCTAAGGCTGTTCGTCCGGAACCGATAGAGTTCCATGGCATCGTGCTAATCGATCCAGATGAACACCTTCAACTTTGACCTGTGGGTTCGCTGGATTCTATACACCACGTCATTAATCTTCTTAATAATTGTATAAGGCCCTTCCCAATTTTGGCTAAGTTTAAGCGACTTCCCCACCTTTCGCTGCGGATTGTACAGCCACACCAAATCACCATTCTGGAACCCGCGGGAGTTAGCCAGTAAGTCATATCTTGCTTTGGCTCGATCACTGGAGATCCGCAGTTTATTCCTGACTTGTTCATGAACATTGTTAAGCCTCTCCTTGAGCTCCTCCACGAAATTCTCAGAGTTGAGCGACTCTTTATCTGGTGTTCCATACATCAAACCAGCAGAAAGCCTCATTTCTCCTCCGAACATCACTTTCGCCGGAGTATAACCAGTGGCTTCGTGTATAGAGCCTCGATATGCTCAACATGAGAGATAGATGTTGGTCCCAATCACGCTGATGATCTGCCACCATTTTAGACAGGTAATGTTCCATGGTCCGATTAAATCTCTCCACCATCCCATCCGACTGTGGATGCAAAGGAGTTGTCCTGGTCTTGCGAATTCCGAGAAGTTTCATGACCTTCTGGAAAACAGCCGATTCAAAATTTCGGCCCTGATCAGAATGAAGTTCGAGAGGGGCTGAAAATCTGCAGAACATCTCATTTACTTGCTCAACCACCGTTGAGCCACAGTCGCTGCTTCTGATTAGGCAGGGCGTACGCTTCAGGCCATTTAGTGAAATAATCCATGGAGACCAAGTAGTATTTGTTGCCTGATTCAGTCTGAGGAAATGGTCCCGCGACATCAATTGCTACCCTCTCGAATGGAGCACCTACAGTGTACTACACCATTCGGCCCCGTGATCTTGTTCGAGTTCCTTATGCGGCCCAACAAACTTCGCACTTGCGGCACCAAGATTCGACGTCTTCATGATAATTCACCCAGTAGAACCGCTCTTTAATTTTTGCCAAGGTTTTATTGACCCCAAAATGACCTCCACTTGTTCCGTCGTATATTCGATTTTCTGCTACCAGGAACAACCAACTGACTGACTACGAACTCTCCCACGCTCTCCTCAGTAATCCATTTTATATTCTAAGAGAGTGCCACTGGGCCCATAGCGCCTTCATATTTGGTCTCTTGTCGTCATTTTTTTGCCAAGAGTATGGGTCCAATATCTGGATCATTCATTAGTTCGTCTCGAAGCGTCTGTGTGTTCCAGCCATCGTTTATTTCCACCGACGTTCTCCTTACAGAAGGAAGTCCCTCACGCTGCTCACTTCTTTGACAATGCCGACAATCTTCTTTACACGTCCATCTAGACAATGCATCGGCATTTCCGTGAGACCTTCCTGGTCGATGTTCAATTTGGATCTTCTGTTCCTTAATGCGTCTGGCCTCTGTAAGACTTTTGCCACCCAAATTATTGACTTTAAAGATCCTGGGGATCTTAACGGGCCCAGTCTGTCTATGTCCGCCTCAAATTCTTGTAAGGATTCATCTGACTTCTGCTGTCTCATCCTCAGCTGGGCCTGGAACACGGTTTCCTTGTGCTTAATACCAAATCGTAGTTGCAGAGAGTGTACTAAATCTGCATAATTACTTTGATCAGCTGCCGACAGAGATAGGAGTAATTCAGCCGCTTTTCCACGAAGTGCTACCACTAATGGTGTAGCTTTCTGGGGCTCGGACCAGCCATTAGCTTTTGCATCTGCCTCACATTGGGTTTTCTAAATTTCCCAGGCCGTAGTACCGCCATAATTGGGAGGCTTAATTTTAGCCTGGGCTGTGCTAAAACTCTCTGTAGACACGTTGTCGTCCTCAAGTTTTTTCCGGAATTTCCTTTCTAGCTCGAGAACCTTCTGGTTGACAGCTTCGTGTCCTTCGTTAACGGATTGCATTATCCTTTCTTCCAATTGTTGCTCCTTAGCTGCGAGGTGGTTCACTAATTCTTCTCTGAACCGTTTCTGTTCTTTCTTTTGTTCTAGATAACGTCGCTCCTGTACTTGATCACGTTTTTCCTGCTCTTCCCTCTGTTGTTGCATAAGGGAGAGCACGGTGGCAAGATGATCCTCTATCGCTTGATGCTGGCTTCTAGTCACTGGCATAAACACGTAATGTCCGACAATGAAGCACTCACTTACAGTTCAGCAATATTAGTCCTCAAATTCCCACCGGAATCGCACTTCTGACACCAATTGTTGCGAATTCAAGGTTCAACAATTCCAGTGTAGCGATTTAACACGAAAACACTATTTATTTATCCCACAAATACAATTCGACTACTAAATAACTCACTATTTAACACTTTATAGCCTTCTGTTATAGCTTGGTACTTTAGCTTACCTATCGGTCCATTAAATAAGACTACTACTAACAGCGGCGCTATTCGCCGATTTTTATACAAAATCCTAAAAATACAGAAAAGCCTAGAACATTCTTAGAAGAATAATAATGATGAAAGAGACACACAAAAAAAAGGTCGGTTTTTTCGGGACTTCTTTGAAATTCTATAACTCGAGAAATAAAACACCGATTGGAGTGATTCGAACGGTTTTTTTTTCGTTTGTTGATGTTTGCTTTGAAATGCCACAAACGACAGTCCCTTGGTTCAGTAGTTTTGGAGATAGACCCCTACGATGGTCGATTTTTGGACCTTTTTAAAAACAGCTTTGCAAACGCATTAAAAAAAATTTACCGTTCAACTTTCACTGAAGTTCAGTGTGCCCCTCAAAAGAAATCTTCTCCTTCAGATGGAAAACAACATAAATAAAATTCAAAGTTGTTTTTCAATTGACCAAAGGAGGGGGGTTATTCCTTTTTTTTCGCGATTTCCAACTTTAAACCTCTCTAATTAAACCTACTCACTGAATCCTGCACAACAAGACGTATTTCCCATGTACAAAATTTTCTTAAACCGTCTCTGAGATATTCCAGCGTTCCTATACTTATGAAAGCGAATGTATATAAATTACTTCCGCTTAGGACCAAATTAATAATCCGCTGTTAATATTAACATTGAGACGGAGCAACAGACGTATTAACATTTTTGGCCAAAAAAAAGCACCACTCTTCGGATAAAGCTTAAAAATGCGACTCTGCTTATATATGCAACCGCGAATAACCCCTAAGAATTAAAATTAGGCAGGTATACCTACCTATATATAAAAGCATTTTTATTCCTGCAACAGGTGATTGCACCTGCGACTTGGGTAAAAGAACACCATAGGAATATTTGAGGTCCTGATGCGACAAAACTGGTTCCACGTACCTGCATATACACGTAACGTTGCTTTACTCTGCAAAAAGATTATTACAGAATCGCAGTTCTTCCTAAAATAAAGCCATTGAAAAATCGTTGGTTGATGGCAATATTAATAGACGAGTTTGTATTATTAAACAAAAATGCGGAAAATTGACGTTTCAAAAAGTACCTAATAATATTGACTGTACTTAACGTGAATAACCACCCAAAAATAGTACATGAAAGTGAACTTTTGAGTCAAGTGGATGTACTCAAACTGCATCTAATGTAGCGGTTCTTTTCTTTGTAATTTTGTCAAAGTCTGAAAACCCATTAATTATGACGGCAAAAGATAACACGCATTTCCACATAATTTCTGATGAGTGATCACCACGGGATAAAAATCGCTGAGTATCGTTTTCTAAATCATTTTAAATTATATCAAAAGAGTATAGGTACAATCTACCTCCGATGACATCAATAAATATTTCTTTTTTGGTCAATAACGATGTCATGTTCTAAAAAAAATCACATTATTGAACACGTGACCGAATGTTTATAGATATTTTTTTATCTCGACTAGCCCACTGATACGTAATCACACGTTTTGTTATGTTTGAAAATCTTAGTTTTGCAACAAAATAATCAAACAAGTAGCCGTATCTCCTTGACTACATTTTTGCATTTTATCAGTTATTTTTAGATTGATAAACATATATAGGGCGGAAATTGAAATATAGCCGTGAGGCAAATAAAAACACACCCGCATGCTTTGTCTAACAGTGTATTACCTTTCACCAATAGCAGTTTATAAAAAATATATTTAATCTAAAATATCAAAAATAAATCTCAATTAATTAATAATTTACACAAAAAAAATAATACAAAATAAATTATCACATATTGGAGGTAAAATACTTTCTATTGCACGTACCCCGCTTCTCTTATTGCCACAATATGTTTCTATTAAGATTGCTTCTTGTAGCCTTGGGCATAATGTCGAAAAGTGATTAATATCTATGCCTTGCCGTTCGTAATACCGTTTACGTAAGGTCGCGCAGCTTCCTCCTCGGACATCAAAATAGTTGTAGAATCGAATTTCTTCCCTTTAACTTTCTGTTCGATGTTCTCCCCGGAGTACGATAACAAAGGGGAAATTTCAACTTCCACTCCATCATTAATAACGCCACCGACCTGTTCTATGTAACTTTTGTGTAAAGTCAATAGGGCAGCTTTGGCTGTTGAAGCGCAGTCTTTCCCAACCTCGTCGGAGTTTTTTAGCGCGCTGAACTCCGAAATGCGCGGTACTTCCCAGGTAACAAACTTATCAGTAAATTGAAACACGTCGAAGATGAATTTTTCTATTTTAATCCCGTTCGGTTTTGCAGGTTTGACTTTCTCTCCTTTGTTGTCAATGTGTGGAATTTTCTTTTTAGCCACATGCAACTTCAACTCAGATTCATACTGCTTTCCCACTTTCTGAAGGAAGCCGGTAGTGAAAAAGTGATTGCAAATGTTACCCGCGCTAAACACCAAATTCCCAGCGGGATCTCTGAGATTTGCCGTTTGTTCCGTGATTTCGCTATATTCCACTACTTGGTATTTCCCGTCGACCTTGCAAACGACACCGACAGCCTCATTAGGTCCGTTCTTGCAGACTACTTTTGCGCCGCATTCAGCCTTTTTCTTCAAACAATAACCGATAAACACCGGATCTGCCACTTTAACCAAAATATTATCCACACTATGGACGTGAATATATCTGATGCCTCTCTTTTCCATGTCGTCTAAAATTTTGTTCTCAATTAACGCCCTGTAAATCCCTCCATTGCCATCTGGGGCCATGGCAATAGTATGTTTATCTTCCATGATAATTTTGCCGTCAAAGTCGAAGCAAGGCAGCAGTCCCTGTTGGAATAATTTCACATTGTCTCTGTTTAGTCCAAAATAATTGTTGGTTTCCAAAAATTTCTTTGTAGTCGTATTGGTGGGTCCACTAGTCATGATGTACCAAACGATGCTGCCCGTTTTTCCGGTCTCCTGCCTAGCTAATTCCATGACTCTTCTGATTCTTTCGGCCTGGATTTGAAACAGAGTCTTCCCGGAAGGCAGATCGACAGAGAACATTCCTTTGGGATAGGTAGCGCCGAGGCGTGTTCCCTGGCCTCCCGCCAAAAGAAGTACGGCAACATGACCTTTAGAGATTTCCTCTAGTGCCAAGCTTCTGTAAGTCAGCACTTCCTCTGGGTCGGCGTTCTTCTCCGAACCGAACTGGTCACTGGGAATTGGTTGCATCCTCGAATCAACTTTCTCGACACCTTCGCTGTAAGCCTTCTGCGCCTTCCTGAAGAGTGCGTTTACTTCTTCAAACTTGATAACTTTCAACTGTTTTAACAAACTTTCGCGCTCGTCATTTTTTAGCTCGTCGTAAAACTGCAAAATTTGATCTTGCTGGCAATCGCTAATAACTTGCTTGATTTGATCGAAAGAAGTCATGATGAAAGTAAACACACGCGATTTCAGTCATTCGCCTTTCAAGAACTATATGACGACGGAGGCATACCTTCGTTGGTACCTTCTATTATATGCCACGCTTGCTGGCTCCGTTCACCCAATCAGCTGTCTTTGTGTCTTATCTTTCACACATACACAGCTTAAGCTGCAACGTTGCCACTATTTTCTTAATATTAAAAGAAACGGCATAGTAAGTTGCAAATTGATAATTCGCGATGTTATTTGCACACATAACAATATTAACTTACTTATGTTAATAATGTAAATTTTTATGTAAATTAATTTACTTTTAAAAACTGAAGTTAGTTACAAAAGCAATAAACAGCGACAACATGGTTTAAATTTCTCGCGTAATCGCTTTTGTAAAGTGTAATTATAATATATAAAGTTTGCTATCTGCATCTAATAAAAGATAGCATGTAGGTAACTTTCATTGAAGTAAGACAAATCTTTCCTTATTAAGTCAGCCTTATTAGGATATTACAAAAACAGTCATTCACCACTGTGTCATCAATTAAGAAAATTTGTTCTTATACGCCACTGATGACCAGGAAATTGTAACAAAGTATGTGAATAGTGAAAGTTCCTGGTTAGAAATGAATAAAGGTCTCCAAGTAACATTAAATCTTAATACACAGTAAACTTGTTCCTTCAATGCCTTTAACCTGATGACCTCGGATTGAATTGCGCCTAGATTATTATACAATGATTACGTTTTAATGTATTACAAGAAGTAAAAGCACCTACGCATATATTAATGGGATTTAGACGATCTTGATAATAATTAATTTATTAATATTTTCCAATTTTTCTTTTCCACAAATCATTTTAATTTAGTGAATTTGTGAGTATGTTTATGTTCATTTTAGGGATCAAAGGAAATGTATAGGATCTTTGGCTTTGGCCAGACCTCTTAGTAAGTGTTTTTTTACAAGCATTTATTGAAGTGTAAGAAACAGTAGAATTCACCAGATAATCCAGAAGTACAAATTTCCTGCCAAAGGCAACACCTAAAGTTTTTTTCGGCAGGAAATTTGTTTCAATGTCGGTAACGGAGAACTTCTAGAACGTTTTCGTTCAACCCTACGCACGTAGACATCTTTTCACCTATTTTTAAATAAAAAGAAAATAACGCCATAGTTATTCTCCTACCCAGTTGAGGTTCTGGCCACAGCCATGTTTTAACTTCTTAGAATACGAAAAACTTTAACACCAACTTTTTTTTCAATTTCCAACTTCGATCATCAACCTTAGAACGATTGGAATGAATCAACTTCTTTTTCCTCTTGTTGTATTAACGGGGTCACGTAGGTGTCTTTTTTCCCTGAGATTGACCCTTTCGGTGGTTGATTTTTAGGCATTTTTAGAATCGACTTTTTTCGGCCGTTTGAAAACTATATATTTGGGGTTAGTCTCATTCGAATCCAACGATTTCTCGTTCTATTTTATCTCCTCTTTCACGTCCCACCAAAGAAAGTCCCGTAGGTTCAATAGTTCAGGAAATACGCGACCCTTTCGATGGTCTATTTTTAAACACCTTTAAATCTGCCTAATACCGGTAGCTTAAGCAGCAAAAAAAAAAGAGAACGTTTCTGCAGATATGTAGGACAGGTGTGAATAGGGCTCTGCTAAACAAAAATGGGAGACTTCAATGCCAAGATTGGAGAGGGCAGCTGTGGAGAGTATGTTGACCAATTTGGATTGGGCGAGAGGAACGAACGAGGAGATCGAATGCTGCAGTTCTGTATCGAAGTGGAATTAGTAGTCAGTAACACATTGTTCAAGCTCCCGAAAAGAGGGTCATACACGTGGATAGCACCGGGCGACAACACAGAGCGAGTAATTAGAAATCAGATTGACTACATCCTTGTTAAGAAGAGATTCCATCCAAAATCAGTGAAAACATACCCTGGAGCGGATGTCGGAAGTGACCACAACCCGATAGTAATGAATATGTATGTGAGGTTAAAGAGGAGACAGTCCCAAGCACAAAACACCAGTTTAAATATCCGAAGTATACAACAACCAGCAGTCCGAACTGCTGTAACTAATAAAGTAAACAATAGACTCCATAAACTGCAAGAAGAAAATGTTGGAGACCTGGTTGAAGAGGCAAAGTGGAGTGGACCAAAATTAAAGAAGCAATTAACAACACCCCAAAAAAGCATTGGTAAGGGCAAAAACTGAACTAGGCAGAGATGGATGATAGAGGGGATTTTGGCACTGATGGAAAAAAGAAGGAGATACAAAGGCAGGGATAACACCAAGTACAAGACATAATTAGAAGTAAAATAAGAATAGCAAAAGAGGTCTGGATGATTGACAGGTGCCAGGAAATTGAAGAATTAGAACAGAACTACGACACTTTCGGCCTACATAAAAAACTAAAAGAAGTCACCGGTGTGGTGAGAGAGAAGAAAACTGGTACACTGAAAGATGAAAAGGGCGCATTGGTTGCTGACTTCGATGCCCATACTGAGACTGTGGCAACAATATAACTCAGCGGTTTGATGACCAAAGAACAGAAAAATATGACATAACTATATCAGAGAGGGCTCCAGAAATAACGAAGGAAGAAGTAGAGTATGCCATCAAAACCTCAAAATTCGGTAAAGCAGTAGGGATAGATGAGATGCATTGGGAAGAGCTTGAAACTGCTGGATGAGCGGTCAATCAGTGTCATAGTGGATCTATTCAATAGCATTTATACATCAGGAGTCATTCCCAGAGAATGGCTGCTTTCCACCTTTGTTCCTATTCAGAAAAATCTCGAGCGTCAAAGTGTGATGATCACAGACTAATAAGTTTGATGAGTCAGGTTCTGAAGATCTTTATAAAAATTATACATACTAGAATATATAAAAAATGTGAGGCTGAAACATCAGATACACAATTTGCATTTCGCAACGGAATGGGTACGAGAGAGGCCATCTTCGCTTTGAATGTCTTGTCTCAGAGATGCCTAGATGTAAACCAAGACCTTTACATATGCTTCATAGATTATAGTAAGGCGTTCGACAATGTTAAGCATGAAAAGCTTCTGGATATAGGTATAGATAGGATAGATACTCTAAGGACTTCGCATTGATTACCACGATGTCCGAATAATATCAAATCTCTACTGGGGACAAAACTTCTAGAGTGAACTATGACAATGTTTTAACAGAACAAATTAGTATTCGGAAGGGAGTCAGACAGGGGTGTGTTTTCTCTCCGATGCTATTTAATATTTACCCGGAGTTTGTTTTTCGGGAGGTATTGCAAGAGGAGCTGACGGGTATAGCAATCAATGGTAGAACTGTCAACAACATCAGGTACGCTGACGATACCGCTGTAATAGCAAGCTGCCTCAAATATCTGCGAGACTGGTAGACAAAGTAACATTAGTTAGCGAAGATTATGGGCTAAAAATTAATATCAATAAAACAAAAATGCTAATAATATCCAAAAGGAACATCAGTGGTCAGCTAACTATATGCAATAAGACGGTTGAGAAACCGTCCATCACTTCAAATACCTAGGAACTATGATAAATGAAAATGTTGCACACAAACAAGAAGTCTTGTCAAGAATTGAGCAAGCGAGGACAACATTTATGAAACTGAGAAGACTGCTGACAACCCGAGATCTATCTTTGACTTTGAGAGTGAAAATGGTGCGGTATTACGTCTTTCCAGTATTGCTATATGGTCTTGAAGGATGGACACTGAACAAGGAAACATCGAAGAGACTGGAATTGTTTGAGTGGTGGATGTACCGCCGAATGTTAGAGATCTTCTGGATAGACCGCATTACGAACGAACAAGTTCTGGAAAGAATAGATAAGGAAATGAAAATTCTTTTCACAATTAAGAGAAGAAAACTAGCGTTTCTTGGGCATGATATTCGTAATTCAAAATATGAAATTCTGCAGTTCATCATGCAGGGGAAGATAGTGGGACGCAGAAGCGTCGGTCTACGTAGAATTTTGTAGCTGCGTAAACTGCGAGACTGGTTTGACCTCTCATCTGTCGAACTACACACATCAAAATAATGTAGGGAACGAGAATTACAATTGATAAAATTTTTTGAGGACCCCATGTATTACCCTACAAATTCACATGGATGTGTTCCTGATAATTCAGTGTTACGCTCACCCCAAAAAAGCCACCATTTAAAAAAAAAACAATAATAATAATTTACTCAAAAAATTAAAATCAATCACATTACAAAACATTTTAATTATTGTCACAAAAAGAAACTTTATTAAAATTGAACTTAATCAGTAAAGAGTGTGACCTCCTCGTACATTAATCACAGCCTGGCATCTGTTGGGTGTGCCGAAAATGAGTCGGTCAATTTCCATTTGATTCGTACTGTTCCATAGGTCTGAAAGACAATTGAACAGCTGTTCTCTTATTTGAAAATGTCTTTATTGGTGAAGAAGTCTTCGACCTATTAAATCCCAAATTTGCTCAATAGGGTTAAGGTCTGGGGACTGTGCAGGCCATGGCAAAACATTGATTTGTTCAGTTCCATAAATCCTAAGAAAAATTCGCGTACAATTCGCGCTGTATGTGGACGGGCATTATCATGCATAAGATGGAAATTCGGCCAAATTTCCGCAGCATATGGAAGCACAACGGGTTGCAAAATACTGTCACGATAACTGGCGAGTTCAAAAAGCCGTCTACTAAAACGAGGTTAGTTCTGCCTCCAACATGAATACCGCCCCACACCATAACTGTACCATCCCGTTAGCTGTACACCTCCTGGGCTTCGGCAAGACGTTCCACATTTCTAGCTCGCCTCCACACACGAATTCGACGTGAATCAGGATGAAAACCGAATCGGGATTCATCTATAAAGAGCACTGAACGCCAGTCTTGAACTCGATATTTCGAGATGCTCGTGTGCCGATTTTAACCCCGAACACGAAGCGGTCTACGAGCGTAAAGGTTCTATTCGTGCAATCTGTTTCTCACAGTCTGACTGCTCACAACGATATGGTGTGTGCGTTATAATTGATTTGATAATTGAATAAAGCGATCATGTACAGGATCAGTTGATCTCGTACGGCCAGTATGGCGTTCTCTTACATCCCCGGTCTCCCGGAATCTTGTCATCAATCGACAGATTACACTGGCTGGGTTGATAAGGGCCTCCGCTACACCTCTTATAATTTCTTCCTGCTTCGACCATTCATACTGCTCGTAAATGCTCTTCGCAGCTTAAATGGTGTTTTTTCATTTTAAACCACAAGTATAACACTAATTCAAACACGGAATAGCTTGTTTTGTACTTCGTAGAGGCAGATGCCAAAAAGGGACTGACACGATTTTTTAGTTTAGTTTAGTCGAGGGACGACTTTTTTTCCTTACTATCAAATGCTAAACAATTTAAATAATGCGTAATGTAAACAACAATATCTTCAGAACTATGTGTGGAAATTCTCAAGATAATACCTAAGGGCTCTAAAAATTTACTTCTTGTTCCCTAGATTATTTTAATGTGTGTATTTCGGACAGCGGCCTCTAAAGTTAGAATAGCCATGATGATCAGCAACCTTCTAAAGAGAAGGTGAGATCAAGAAGAAGCAGCAGCAATTTCTCTTAAAAGCATGTAAATCAAAAGCTACTTTTCTTCTATGATTATTTTATATGAAGAATAAGTCGCAAAGCTCCATATTGTTGCATTCCTTTTTAAAGGGTCTTAGCTCAGTTAAAAAGAGGTTAAACATTCTATATAAATCTAGAATATTTGATCAGTCACATCTAGGTGAAAGTAATGAATACTTACCATTGGAGGTGGGTTATATATCTAAACACAGTACTTAAACATACATATGGGAGGATTGGGCAAAGGGATGTAGGTTCTGGGTAATTGAATCTTTAGAATCCAGGAGTGGTTATTCTCTTCTCGCTTGTAATCTGAAATTTGAAGAAAATGACTTTTAGACATAACAGAAGACTGTATAAAGTGAAACAACAAATTGTCGCTTTTGGAAAATTTTTAATTTTTTTTTTAGTGTCACTGGAAGACATCTCAGACAACACACTTCCACAACACGCTTCTATATCTAGCTTAAACTAGGCTATACATTTACTCTTAAATGCAAGGAGTTGAGCAAAAATATTAAAAAAACCCACTGAATATCACATTTTTTTTCACTTTTATGTGTTACATTTTTAGCTTTAATGATTTAGTATTGCAAAAAGCACTGAGAAACCAATACGCTATATATGTGAATGCAGCACACTTAAGTTCGGTTAAACATCGATAACCATGTTAATACGGTAATCTACATTTAAGCAAACTGAATTATTTTACGACTAAATAAGTCAAAGGACTTAACCAGCTATGTTAGTAAACTTTCACAAAAATAATTTATATCTATAACTGAAAAAAAGTAAATATCATTAGGCGGCGTATAGACTACCAAATTTAAATTGAAAAAGTTCAAAATTCAGTAGCATTAAAGTGACCCAATGAATGTGGTTGAGGGTTGCTAATCATAACTTATCACAATATGGTTCTGCATATACAACAAAAAATCCTGTACAAACCCAAAAACTCCTTGCTATTTTTCCATACATAACTAAAACAAATCAATATAAATGACTTCGAACAAAATAAGGAAAACTTAAAAATCATGTATATTAACCCAAAGCAGCTTGAAATGTGATAAAAAAAAATAAAAGTGTAATTAAAATATACAAAACAACGGCCCCATTTGTCTAGGAAGTTCTTTCGTATGTAGAAAGCTGTAAAACCTTTAGTCTTGCTGATAAATTGCAATATAATCACCTAATGAAATATTTAAAAAAATATATATATATATACCTTACAAGTGTGGTAATTATTTTACAGGTATAGACAAAACACAGCAAACCTATAAAAGTGTGAAATGAGAACACTAAAATGTTAGTGGTTTACTGCTCAAATATCAAAAAGGTTCCAACATAAATTATTCCTATAGTGAGCCTCCGTATTTACATGTATGATAACAACAAAAAAATGGAACCTAAAGCCGTAGTCAAAATATATGCATCTATTTATTAAAAACCAATATGGTCCATGGCTGACTTTTGTATTAGTGATACTTATGTAATGCTTTCTGTTATGTTAAGTGGTAATAACTAACGACCAAAACTGTTTTAAAACACTATACACGAAAGTAAATGCTATGGTGTCTCGAGAACCTAAATACCCTTCAAATATTATTATGTCTGACATGGGAAATCCCTAAATTATTTAATTATTATATAGGAACTTTTTTTATTTGCTGAAATCGCGATAATAAAACTGGTAACGTTTGAGAGATTTTGCTGTGCTTTAATAAATTGTACCCACTTCTGCGAAAGAGAACATAAATGTGCGTAAAAAGTGCTTTTCCCAATAATCATTGACTAGGACTGCTCTTACAGAACCCACTACATAAAACAGGCCTACAACCTACCAAAAACAAGAACAATATAAAAATATTGTGAACTTATGTTATCCGCGTAACGTTCGGGGCAATGGCACCAGAAACTACAAACTAATTACAAAGCTTTTTACATCACGTTCTTATCGGCGCCGGCGGTAGTGCCCTTTAAATGTAAGTTAAGTAGTTTAAACCCACCAGTATAAATTGAACACTTTTTAATTGCATTCAGCTGACGGAGTATCAGCTGCGTCTGTAAAACAAATGAGAGAGGGACGTCTATCTAAATCCAACATTTCAAACGTTAAAATTACCTTGGGAATTCTCCTTACCCCTCCACGAATCGGCACGCGTACGAGGGGCTTTTGTATTGCGTCCGGAACCGAAGGACTGAGTACGGGTTCTTGGATGCTTGAACCCAGTGCCGGCCGGCGCGCTAGTTCCTGGTTGAGCGTAAGCATGAGTTGATGCATCAGTTCTGTAAACAGAAGCGATCATCAAACGTGCTTGATACAGTAATCATCAAATTTGGGAGTATTTTTGGTTCGTAAATGTAATTTTTCATGTGATAACAAAACAGCTCAGTCGAAACAAGATAATTGAGAGTTCTACAAAATTAACGTAACTTCTGAAAGTGAAGTCAAAACTGCGTATTTATTCGAAAAAGATTAACTGCGCATTCGCAGCAATTTCTACACGTTCGATTTAAAACGTCACCCATTTTTTAAGTAGCACGAGGTGCGCAGTAAAATCTTATCGACCATCTGCAAGATTTTCATAGTTAACTGGGGACATTTTGGATCTATTGTGACCGATTGACGTTCACCGTATATTATTTTAATAGGTATATAGTTGAAACACAATATTTCCTTTTTCTCTATTTCCCAGTCTTTAGTAAAGCAAATCCGGAAGGCCCTAGAACGTCAAATTTATTTGTTTTCCTTCAAATGCCGGCTCTAGAGTGCATCAAGACCATTCCCATTCTTTGTTTTCTCAATAAGAATATAAAGACGGTCATTACTCTCAGAGTTTCTCAAAATGAAGGTGTGGAGCTTGGCAGCCGGCTCATGCTCATCTGTTCCTTTTCGACCTGGTTTTTCGAACTGCACTTTCTAATGTTACGTTAATACTATGGGGAATATGCAGGCTGAAAGTATGTGGTCTCCGCTCACTGCAACGTTTGGGTAACGACAGTACCCGTCCATAAATCCTAAATACCAAACATACTGTTTCCAGAATATACACATTGCAGAGCGTGCGAATGTTCAGCCTGACAAGCAGGGGACGACAAGATTCCCGAGAATGAGCCACAGACAGCTCTTTTTTGTATAACGAATACCCTGTGGAAAAACTCAGATGAGCATGAGCCTCAGAAGCAGATGCCATATCGAAGATGAGATTCGACAAGCGCAAAGTAGGCCTGGCCACCGTATAAGGAATAATACATTATATCAGTAACGTCAGTCCTTCGAAAAACTGAAACTCTTCTGCCCCTGCCCCGCCACCAAACCAATTTTGGCAGTGCATCGATGGCGCTTTATTGATACAGAGCGCTCGCCAGCTCGGCGGTAAATTTAATTTGCGCGGATATTACACAGTGTCTTTTAAAAATGTGAGGGAAAAATTTGTGTTCGGTGGATCGCTGCTAAAGCCGTTTAAGAGAAGGAATGAAATTTTTTAGATGTTCACAGGATCAAGAAAGGTAGATATGTATCGAGATATGTACTAAATTCTACGAGTCCGAAATAATATAACATAGAAAATGGTGTATTACAAAAATGGTCGCCTAATAGACTCATTAATTATTACATTATCTATGTAGAAATATTACAAAGGTAAAATTATCCGTAACCAAAGAAATAAAATTACGTTTAAAAAAGACCTCGTAGCACACTTCTAGAAAGATTCTACCCAACGGCATAGCTATATCGCATTTACAAGTCCTTCGTAACTACTCGAGAAAATTGCCGGGTGCAGGTGCGCGCGGCACGCTTTAGTTTTGGAAATATCAAAAGTGCCGACACGAACTGACGATACTGATATAATGTATTATTCCTTATACTGTGGCCTGGCGGGCAACACAAGGCCCAATGTCGTTATAGATTAGGCGAACGGCGTAGCAGCCCGACGACGCCTTGCCGCACACATTCATCACATGGAGTCAAATTTCAGCCCTCCATCCAGAGCAAGACCCAGAAACCCAGTCAACCCAGGGGAGCCAACAGGACTGCTCCCCAGGCATACGTCATTAATCTCACACCCAAAACCTAGAATACATTTTTTATTGAGATTAAGTCAGACTTGGTTTGCGTCACACCATTGTTTAATAAATAATATTTAGGTCATTATTTATGATGGATCTCAGACAATGGGGTTCTTGCATAGATTTGTGATAAAAAATATAACTGTATACCTCCGTTGTCCCCAATTAGAAGAGACCATATACAAAATTTGGATCGCCAAAACGCAACAATGAGGAAGAAAGTTGAAAATAAAAATTCGAAAAAATTTGCAATATAAGAGCATTGTCTATATACATCTAGTCAGACAATCTAACGCTCCCAAATTCTCTACGGTTAAACGAATCAGAATACGTATGCGACATCTGGTGTCTGCGACGGTACTTAAATCAGAAATATGCCAGTTCAGATTTTTTGGGAAGAAATCTGTAATCTGGCCGTGGCCGTAACGATTTTTCCGTAGTTGTTTAAAACACCCTAAATGCCATTAGCCCGAGTTAGAAAATAGGTAAATATTGTACCTACATATCATTAAAGACCCCATATGTTAGTAATCGAAATTTTTAGCTTTCTCGCAGAAAACTCGAGTTTAAAATATGCAAAAAGGCATTATTTACTAATTGGAAATTGAAAACTTATCTGCTTTCAATATTTCAAAAAATATTCCAGCTGTTAAGAAGGAAACAAACAGAGACAACTACTCCGAGGGCTAATACCCCTACCGGCATTGAATTACACTGTTTGTTTCAAAGCTCATTTTATAAAGCAAAAAAATATTAAAATACATTAATAAAGTAATAAAAAATCAATGCTAAAAAGCCAAAAAATATTAAGCTTTTTGCAAAGAAAGAACCAGAGTTTAATAAAGATATGTGAAAATGGACATGTAGAATTACAATTTGGAAATTTGAAAACTTGTCTGCTTTCGGCATTTCCAAAACCTTGTAGTTATACATAAAGAAGGAAACAAATAGAAACAACTACTTCGAGGGCTAATACCCCTACCGACATTGAATTATACCATTTGTTTCAAAGCTTAAATATTATAGAAAACATACAAAAAAGCAAAGATGATATACAAGAAAGTGCTCTAGAATAAAACAAACAAAAAATATAACATAGAAGAGAAATTAAAGTTTCTAAATACATAAATACAAGTTTTCAAATTTCCAATTTGTAATTATACATGTGCATTTTTCGCATATTTTAATTAAATTCTGGTTCTATATTCTTTGCAAAAAGCTTAATATTTTTTGGCTTTTTAGCATTGATTTTTTATTACTTTATTAATGTATTTTAATATTTTTTTGCTTTATAAAATGAGCTTTGAAACACACAGTGTAATTCAATGCCGGTAGGGGTATTAGCCCTCGGAGTAGCTGTTTCTGTTTGTTTCCTTCTTAACAGCTGCAATATTATTGGAAATATTGCCTTTTCGCATGTTTTAAATTAGAGCTTTCTGCGAAAAAGCTAAAAATTTCGATCACTAACATCCTCGTAGAAAATAAATTTCTTTCAACTTTCAAGACCCCATATGTGTTATTCGAAAAAGTAAAGACTTATCTGTCCTGAAATAACGTCAAATATTCCAATTTTTCTTTATTTTTATAATTTTATTTTATTAGCGTCAATGGAAAAAATAAATCCACAGACTAACAACTCAATCAGGACTCCTCTACGTTTTTAATTATTAAGATTATGAGTTTTTTTGGCTTAATCCAGGGACCTCATATCATCTGTTTTTCTACAAACAGTGAAAAAATATCATAACAACGTGTCAAATATGAATATCAATCGAGATTTCAATATTTCACCATCGCGGCTGAGGTAATTATAATATTAGAAAACGAATTCAAAAGTGAACTTGAATTTAATACCTACGGTGTGAAAATATGCAATTTTTTTTATATTTTTCTTAACAATAATCTCGAAAATGTTTATGATATTACATATAAAAAATCAGAATTTTAAAATTTGATATAGTTAAGTAGGTATTATTTCTATATTTACGGAAACTATTGCCAAGTGAACTCTTTAAGTATGACCACAGGTGTTACAAAAGGCTAAGTAAAATGGTTTGCAGAAGATATCTTAATTATACCAAAAATTAACCTGCCACAATATTATTGTTCACATCAGCATCAATAACAATTGTAGGTAAAATGTGTCTTGAATTCAAGCGTGACTGTGCCTTACTCATTTTCGGTTTTTTGTTGCCATGTATATCAATAAAGTTATATAACCGTTAAACAATAACAAAATATCACGAAATGCAAGGGCTAAAAATGAAAATTCAGTAAAATTCCGTGTTCCGTTCAGTTGATTAAGAGAAAAAATGAGTGTCCGTTCTTATGGAAACTGTAAAAATTCCAAATCTTTAAATCCCCAATTATCATTTCATCGGTTTGCTTCGGAGAAACGTGTCGGTGAAAAGGTTTTAAATAAATGGATTATCAAGCGCCACACGGTGCATGCAGTATAAACACAGTGCATGTAGACACAAAAACGTTAACAGAAAGTCAAAATACGGTCCTGTACTGTCGAAAAGAAACTAATCAACATCTGATTCAGTAAGAAAATACGCCAGGGCAGCGTCGAGGATGGCAAATCATGTTTACTTATCTTATCACACAGACACAAGCAGGCTGGTGCTGCAATAAAATTTCTTCATTTCAGAAATGTTTGAAATATTCTGGGATTCAATCTTTGAGAGACATTTATTATAGTTTTAGCTAAATAAAAACTTTGGAGAAATTAAGCCATTTGAAATGTCTGACAATGATATGTATTGACAATGATAAGAGGCAATTAAAAACGATTTTGATTGGTTTGACGTCATTACACAGCAATATATTGCCAGATTTATGGGCTAACGGCGTGGATGCCAAGAGTATAATCTGTCAATTGTACTGGAATTGTACAGGGTGTTCATTATAAAACTTCATCTAGATGGCTGTGAAATGTCAAAAGAAAAAGATGGCGAAACAAAAGTCCATTTATTTTAATTATGTCATCCTTTTCTGTCAAAATTTCATAGCCTGCTAGATGAAATTTTATAATGAACACCCCTTACTGCTATTGGGCAATTTCTTTTTGACTACTGAAATAACAAAGAGTTTACCAAACTTCAACTTCAGAAAGCAAAGAGATAAATCTGAAACAAATCATACGATAGTGCAGTGTAATTACTGAATTTTAATAAACTTATAGCAGTTGAAGTTGTTCAGGTTTACGAACACGCGCAGAGTACACACAGTAAGTTTTTGTTTCAATTTTTACCATCATTTGTAATAAGTACGAGAGAGATAGACCGCTAGCGTTACTGTTCTCGTCGGCAATCACCCAACCACAAACAAATCTGTGGTTTATAACTGGCAACATTGCTCTCTGCCTTGACACTGTTAGAATGCCTCAACTGTAATAATAAACGTTGTGGTATTAATTAAATTTTTTGTGTAAGTAAAATAGGCATAAACGTCTTATAAACCCTTTACCAGCATAGAATTTAATCATACTTATATCCAATCTCGCAAATATATAAACTACTTTTCATGGAACTAGTATTAGGATCCCTGCCGATAGCTTCAAGCCATGCAAAGATAAATTCCTTGTTTAGCATTAATAAAGAAGTATTTTTGCAGCTTTGCACAAGGCATCTCTTTACGTTCTTGCTCATAGTAAACTCTCAAACGACAAGCAAGGGTTTACAAACAAAAGAAAAACTAGAAGTTAACCTAATGGGAAAACTCAGCAAAACTTAAGTTCTAGAAACTCAAAAAACTCTAGATTATTAATTAAAGTTTTAAACTTTTAATTTTAAGCGGAAAGGAAACTGATAATACTTCATTGCCGCACTATCTTTATCTTTCTACTTGTTTATTTGTATGGCGTTTTAAACAAAGACAAACATACCCGCGTTTCTTGTACAATTTTTATTTGACAAACGTCAAAGCAAGTACATTTTTTAAACCTCTAACAATTAAATTTGAAACGATATTTTGGCATCATCGCCCGGGGGTGAGTTTCCACGTCACAACTCACCGATTTCGTCAGAGGCGTTTTGGCGGGAATTTGAATTCCTTCGCTGTTTTTATGGCATTTTTTCGCTAATGATTTATTTTAAAAAATTAAAAATTTGTAGTTAGGTATTTAAGGTCAAAATGGATCGAATGACACAATAAAAAAAAACGTGCAAGAACCTCATTGTCATCTGTCCATAAGATGGTATCATCAGCAAATACGGTGAAGACACCCTCATTAGGTAGGAGGAGCAGATCATTTATATAAATGAGGAAGAGAAGCGGACCAAGAACTGAGCCCTGATGCACCCCTGACTCCACCCGAAGCTCCATCGAGGCCTCTCCAAGTCTGTCTACGCCCTTCAAGGTACGAGCGAAGCCAGCACTGCGATAACCCCTAAGCTTTCGCAGCAGTATCGCATGATTGACACAGTTTCGTGAGATCGCAGAATGCAGCTGCGCAGTCTTCACCGTTGTTTAGGTGAGTGTAGAGGTGGTCCAGGAACGAGAACAAGGCATCACTGGTACCTCTGCCAGGGCGAAACCCAAACTGCAGGAGATTCAGCAGTTCCCTGCGCTCAAGAAATGAGAGCATCCTCAAGCTCATTATCTTTTCAATTATTTTGGACTAGGTAGGAAGGAGAGCTATTGGGCGGTAATTGCATAAACTCTCACGATCTCCCACTTTAATGGAAATATAAGAGCTTTTTTGAGGCAGTCGGGAAAATGTCCACTAGAAAAAGAACAGTCGATCACCTCTGCCAGAACTCCCAAGGCAGTGTCCGGCAACGTCATGAACAGGGTCAAAGACAGCACGTCCCATCCCGCGGCTCGTTTGTTTTTAAGTAAAACAAACACTTCTTTGATCTCATCAAGAGTAACGCCGAAAAAGAATGTTTCAGCGCATACTATCAGTCGAAGCATCCAGTGTCCCCGCGGCAGTTCCACCAGCAAGTGAGGCCCCACTCCGCGATAATAATAAATTAATTCATTAGGATCAATATAATTCTGTTGAGTGTGTATCTCAGAAAGCTACGTGATCAATTCTCATTTTTCAACTACTCACTTTTCTTTAGAAGTTGACGATCTTCTGCTGCTCTCACGCGACGTGCACGGACCAGCTGAAATTTGACTCTCCGATAGTGTTCTATTCCGGGCTTTCTGGCGATATCCTTTGGTGTAAGGCGGCAGAATTTCGTTAATCCTCGGCTAAGAAAAAAAGGCCCGAATATGATCACCTCACCTAACATATCAAAGAAAAGTTACCTCGACTACACGGAAATCTTCTATTGTCTTGAACCTAGACAGGAACTTTTTCAGAGTGGGCTTGACGGTCAAATGTGCGCCGTGCTTGTAGTATTTCAAAAAAGCCCAAAACTTCTCGAGGCCATACAGCTGCCCGCTCTCGTAGTCTCTAATAGTCTCCTCCTGAAAGTCTTCATATAGGTGTGGTCTGAACTTGACTTCCAACCCGTAAGAGAAGAATCTGAAAAGGCATTCGAGACCGTAGCGATAGCCTTGCTCGGCGTCCTCCAACGCGAGAGTCTTAAATTCGTTGTACATGGTACGGTTGAAGTTTTCTCTAAGGAAAAATGACCAAAACCGGAAGAGGGTGTTCATTTCGTTGGACTGACCAATGCCAAATCTCTTGCGTTCTAAAAAAAAACCCAACTTTGCCTCGTCCTTTAAGGGGCTGTTAAAACATACCTTTAAGGCACTTTTGTCTAAACTTGGAGTAAGCCTGCTGAGTGAAGTTATTTTCCTTCAACAAAGAGTGGGAAGGATGCTGGAAACTCGGTAGAGCTTGAGGCACACTGCCATAACTAGTTGCCAAGTTTCCTTCGTTAGGACTGGCGCCATAGCTACTTCTACAAGAGAATGGACATCGAAAATGCTTAAAGAAAATAGACATTAACAGTTACCCTGTAGAAGTGGTTCTCAACCTATGCTCTCGAACGTCCATGATCCAACCGACATGCTGCTCCACAGGCGGGTTGCTTGAATGTCTAGTTTTGCGTTTTCTGGGTGTGCTTGGATCCGGCCTTTCATCTTTGACAACCGCATAAAATCTTGGCACATTCTTACGACCATGCGCCTTGGCAGCTTTCTTCGGAGGATGAGTACTACTGACTGTAGGCGTAGGCTCAATCTTACAGAAAAAAATGAGTAAAACTATATTCTTTAAAGAAAAAGGTTGCACACTTACTATTGGCGGTGGCGGTGGAGGCACTTCTGGATTTTGCACCTTTGGCATCGGAGGGGCTAATTTTTGGAAGTCTTCTTGGCTTATCACAGTAACGGTTTTGTAGCTTCCTACTGAGCTGCGGTCCTAAAAACAACACCCATGCAACTAGAAGCACCTGAACACTTATCAAGTTCTTACAAAGTCCAAGTCGTGCCACAGGTCTTCTTCATAATAGTACAAGCCGTCGTTGATGGCCTGCTCCAAATCTTGAGTCATTTTAACCCTTGTAGTCCAATCTCCCGTTCTGTCGTAACCTTCGTGTTTTGGGGCTCTCGCGGCCTGCGTTACTATCAAAAGCTTATTCACGTCTCTATCGCTTAATTCATCCGAGTCTTCCTCGTTGTTCCTAGCAAATTAATTTTATAAAAACCGTCGTCAATAAGAGAAAACTGATGCGAAGGTGAAAAACTGTACACTTGTAATATTTAACTTAAAATAATTTTTTAAAAAAATTTTGTAAACTCTCATTTGAGTCGGTGACGTTTCATACCACGGACATTTCAAACCATGAATCATTTAAAAGTTTTTTCTATCTATAATACTTTTGCCAAAAAATAGGTTTAAAATGGATCACACAAAAAGAAATTGACAAAGAATGATGCAAGAAGTTAAAAACTTCGTACTTAACAAATTTTCTGATTTCTTGATAATATACGTGAAATAACCATCAAGAAAAACTCTCTTACCATTCCGTGCTAAAAGTGTTTTGTCGTCCAATTGGCACGTTTTCAAGTTCCTCATCGAAGTGGAACTCAAGCTCCTCCCTTTCATACTCCAACTGCTTCGGTTTCTGCTCTTTTTTGCCTTTGTTTTCTTTGTTTTTTCTTTTCACCTGTAGCCAATTGTCTTCCTCATCGTCACGGTTTCTATGTTTGGTTAGCTCCGATTCGTTTACCGAATCGCCATCTGCGCTTGTGCTATCGCCGTTCAGTTGTGGATTCTCGTTTTCTTTATTCATGGTATCCGAATTTTCTGTGAAGATTTGTTAGTAAACGACCCCCCAGGCATTCCTGAAACTCACCTTTATCGTTAGGCACAAACTCGGCAACGTCGGGGTTTAAGTTCTCAGAGAATTGTATAGGCTGCAATTTTTTTAACACAGGAGGGGGCGGCAGTAGTTTGGAAATTAGCTCTTCCTCTCGTTCCCCACCTTTGTCGAGTATTGGCCACTTCGTAGGATCGTGTTTGGCACGAACCTATATGAGGAATTAGTAACTATTTAACCCTGCAGCATATTACTTTAATACCTTGAAGCCAGCTGATAATTCGATTTTTTCAGAGGAACTGATGGCGTCAACAATCAACGCTACATTACTAGTTAAAGCTTGCACTCTGTGGAAGGAGGCTATAAGCGTTACAGGCAAGTATCCCTCCGGATCCATTTTTCTTCTCAAAAAGAAATCTCGGTTGAGATTATCTTCACTGAAGTAATATTCTCTGCAATTGAAAGTCAAATTACTGCAATGACAGTTTAATAAAAAAAAATTACATTTGGTTTCGAATGTACTCTTTAAGGGTAGGTCCATCAAGGTTCAAGTAATTGTTACTGTTAAAATAAAAAGTCCCCATGTAAGGCACAACAAAATTTTGGCCGTCCAATGAACCGCCGAACTTAGAAAACTGCGCAAAATCAGTCCCATTTTCGTAATATTCAGCCTCGTTAGGTCCCCGGTTATTTCTGCCGAATTTGGCACCCATTCGCCCCCCTCGATTCCTCCAACGGCCTCGAGGGGCCGCAGATACCGGTCTTGGATGCCTGTTGTGATGGTTAAGGCTTTCGGCCCTCCAATCCCTATCTCCATCACTAACTGTGGATTGCACATCGCCTAAAATGAGACACTTAGGAAGCACTATTACGAACAAAAGAGCAATTATTGATTACCAGGACGACGATCTGTGTGGTTATGAACATTCCTTCGCTTATCATTTTTATGTGCTTTACTCAAATCAATCTCCAAGGGCACCCATTTGTGTTTGGAGGATTTCCTTTTGTCATCTAACTGAGAAGAATTCTGCTCATTGGAGGGCAGCTGTTTCGTTGGCTGCGCCACTGGAGGCGGACTTGAAGATTTTTTCAGCTATTAACACAAAACCACAAAATTTTTTGTAACTAAGTGACTTAATAAATTTCTAAACTTAGAACTTGGAGCTTTTAGCTTACATACCTTTTTGCCTTCGTTAGCCTTCAGAGATGGTTGAGATACCTAAAATACAAATTTTTGTTTATTGCCAAGTGTGCATGTGCATTACCGAAAATAAGGAGAGAGCGTGAATCATATTTCATTTCCGTTGTCACATGACAAATTTTATCATTCTTGTAAAACAAACTATTTACAATCCATGCATTAATTTTAATTACATATATTAACGAAAGCTCTCGTTACAACGCCAAGTGTATCTTATTAAGGCTTGATTGTACAAGTCACCCTCAAAGTCAGGTTCAGCTAAACTCGACTGGTACTTGAACTCGCCCATAAGAAAAGCATTGCCGTCAGCAAGTGTCACAAATGTTCGAGTTCAAGTACCAGTCGAGTTTAGCTGAACCTGACTTTGAGGGTGACTTGTACAATCTAGTAAAATGCAGTACCTCCTCACTGTTTAAAAGTTAAATATATTAAGTCTAGCCTGCAAGCCTGGTGAATTGATGCAACTTTTGCTTAACTGAAGTAATAAATACCTACTGTAATAATATGTAGATTATTCTAGGGAGTTACCTACCAGGCACGGAGCTTATTTAAAAATAATTGTGTTAATAATCAATTGCATATTAAAAGCGATACCCAGGCACATAAACATAACAACAAAAAATTGTGAGTGAACTTATTATCATGCATTTATTAACAAAATGCTAACCTCGTATGAAGGGTCTCCAAGCGTAGGCCAGTCACAAATATCAGAAAAATCACTAGCCTGTAACAAAAAAGCCTAGTTAGTGACTAAAAAGTAAAAAATCTGGCAGAATATTCATAAATAAGTGGTAGATTAAAAAAAAAAATATATGTCGGTATATATAAAACGTCACTATTCGAATAACAATAGGAAAGAATACCTGCATTTTTATCTAAAAATATGACTTATTCCCCAGTACTTCTTATAGTAAAAGTAAAATAGTGGATTAAATTTAATGATTAATTTGCCACCTGTTTTATCTCTAACCATAAGAAGCACATACTGATTTAAATAAACAATCATACCCTAGCCCTACTATACTCACTTTAATATAAAACCAATCCATACTAATTAGTCTACAAAGATACCCTTAGAATACACCTACCATAATGAGATTTAAAAATACTGCGATAGTTATAAGGCTTCTACTACTTGCAATCTACCATTTGGTTGCACTAAATAAAATCTAAAATAATTTTACATTATCAGTGGGTACTAAAACTTGTACAAACATTTTAATGGGTACAGGTTGAACATAAACTTTCAACGTTTGTTGTTTTTATATTACGGCAAGTAATTCATGTGACGTCGTTTAGATATAATAAATTTTGCGATAACGTCCTTCTAATGATTTGTAGCAATAATGGTCTAGTGTAAATTTATCTCTTAGATTGATTTTTTTTTATTATTTAGTAAGTACTTAGCTTGAGCTTCCCATACTTTGGTACCAAAAATTTTATGTAACAAAGGGCATTATACTGATCCAAAAGACAATGTCAGTGATTGTTTTTATGTAAACATAGAAACAAAATCAAACATTAATATAACTACCTAGTTCATATAATTATAGATATTTAGATAAAGTACTTTGATTGCTATCTCTTTGTGCTTTGGAATTCATTTGTTCAATGAATGAGATAGGAATTTTGTTTCAACACTTATAGCAGTAGGTTATTAAAGTTCTCTGATGAAGTCTGATCTGAATTTGCATTACTTTACACCTCTTTAAACCAAGTGAAGTGAATGTTTGTGTAATTTCCTCATCAAGTACCAAGCCCAGAGAAAAATATTTAATTCCTGAATAAAGATAATGTATTTCCATATTTCCATCCTTTTGCTAAGTTTACCTAACTATGGTCCATTTCAAATAGATATTCATCTAGCAGGCTGAGGAATTGACAGATCGTCCTATTCCTTCCATATAAATATGTCATTTATATGTGAATTTCTCAGCTTACTAGATGAATATCTATTTGAAATGGACTCTACTATCCAATCAGTTACTTTTGTCATCTAGTTACCTTGAAACCTTAATTTTTTTATACCCATCTCCTTTTAGCACATTTTGAGAAGATACAATAAAAATGTCAAAATCAAATTTCCAATGCCTACTTGATGACAATAATAAGTGAATGGCTTATATGTGTGTTTCCTTAAAACAAACAACACATTTGTTTGTTGTAATTATTGTTAAATATTGTATTTAATCATTTTAATATTTTGTTAAATATTGCTATGGTCCATTTCAAATAGATAATCATCTAGCAGGCTGAGGAATTGACATATTTGTCTTATTCCATCCATGACACATGTAAATGTGTCAATTTTATATGTCAATTTCTCAGCTTACTAGAAGAATATTTATTTAAAATAGACTTTATTACTGAATGCCTTTTTAAACTTATTTGAGAAACTTAAAACCCAAGCTAAAACCCAATAAATGTGGGTCCTGCATACTTATGCCACTAAGCCTGGGCAATCTTATCACCTTTATATGTCACTTATATATAATTGTAGTCCTTCTAATACAAACAAAACATTCTTTGTAGCCAGATAACTGATAAAATATCTGAAAAAACCATACAAGAATTTAATTAGTGAATGTTTAAGAGTGTGAGAAATGAACATTTGTATGAGAGCTTCAAAGTGAGTCTAACACAGTTGTTAGCAACTTTATCAAGTGGTGCAGCCCTTTAACTTCATCCAGTGAAGAAGCTGCAAACTTTAGCCTCTGTGTCCACCAAATGTGTGCACTGTCCAATCCCTAGCTAGGTACAAGAACAAGATTGATTCTAAGAATACCCAAAATCTAATTTGCATTTAAATTTGAACTGGCTTGGGTTAGAATGATTAGAAAACATCTAAAAGTGCATTGTGTACACCTACACATATGCCTTAGTATTTTTTTCCTGGTACCTTATACTATAAACATAGAGTTGACATGTTAAGACTAAGTTTAGTAGTATGCAAAAGTCCCTCAGACAAAATGCATTGCAATATAGGCAGGGCAGAGACCCAAAAGGTTACATTTTTATTATCCATCTTCTAATACCTACATTTTCTAAGGATATTTCAGACTTAAAATACATTACATTAAACATGCCATATTGTAAAATGGGGTTATTGCCTCGGTTCTTGCACGTTTTTTTTTTATTAAGTCATTCGATTCATTTTGACCTTAAACACCTAACTCCAAATTTTTTATTTTTTAAAATAAGTCATTAGCGAAAAAATGCCATAACAATAAGGAAGGAATTCAAATTCCCGCCAAAACGCCTCTGACGAAATCGATGAGTTGTGACGTAGAAACTCACCCCCCTGGCGATGTTGCCAAAATATCATTTTAAATTTAACTGTTAGAGGTTTAAAAAATGTACTTGCTTTGACGTTTGTCAAATAAAAATTGTACAGAATTGTACAATGCGTGTATGTTTGTCTTTGTTTAAAGCGCTATATGAATAAAGAAGAAAGAGAAAGACTTAAAATAAGTATAAATTATAATAACTAAAAATACTTTTACTTTTATTAGGTTATTGTTTCAGGAAATTGTCTCTTTCATTGGCGGTAACTAAATAGTAACTAATTTTGTGCTTTTAAATGCAGAAAAAAAGGGCAAAATCTTTGTTTAAAAATATTTATTAACATCAAGTAGTTTAACATCACTGTAACAATTAACATCACTGTAACTTTCAAGGTATACTTTGAATAGTGTCAATGCTCTCGTACTTATTACTAATGATGGTAAAAATTGAATCAAAAGCTTACTGCAAGCACTCTGAGCATGTTCCTAAACATGAACAACTTCAACTGCTAAAATTGCATTAAAATTCAGTACTTACACTGCACTATCATATGATATATTTCAGATTTATCTCTTTGCTTTCTGAAGTTGAAGTTTGGTAAACTCTTTGTTATTTCAGTAGTCAAAATTAACAGATGATACTCTTGGCATCCACCTCCTTAGCCCATAAATCTGGCAATATATTGCCGTATAATGAACTCAAACCAATCAAAATTTATTATTATTATTATTATATAAAATGTTTTAAATTGCATGTTAAATTTCAAATTTTTTCGAATTTTTATTTTCAATTTTCTTCCTCATTGTTGCATTTTGGTGATCCAAATTTTGTATAGGGTCTCTTCTAATTGGGGACAACTGAGATATACAGTTATATTTTTTATCAAAAATCTGTGCAAGAACCCCATTTGAGGTAAAATAAAATCATATCGATGGTAGAAAGGAAAAAGGGCATAAGCAACAAATTTTGCAAATTTAGGTTTTAAGCGCCACTAAACACAGTTTATTTTTCTCCGTAGAATGATCTGACTTCCAGCTTTTTCTGGTAAATTATTTGTCTATTAAGCCAACTAAACATTGGGGTATATAGTACATTTTTTAAAGAGTAATTGAAACTTTAACTCAGTTTACTGTAAAGTTATTAATTTGTTGGTAATAACTTTTTGCCTTTCAAGGATCCAAGTGTCAAGGAATATGTTTACAAACTTATTAGAAATGGATGTCTTTATATTGGTACAAAAGAAGCTTTCAGATTTATATTGCAATAAACTCAGCAAATCATACAAAATAAAATTGGCCAAATCCACTAATTTGCTACCACTACCATAATTGATACATAAAGAATGTGTAGGGTATGGGATTGAGTTTAGCTATTCATCAATTATTACTGAAACTGCACCCACACCTCAGAATGTACCTATTTGTACAACAAGTTCAAAATGCATTATTTTATTATATAAATTAGGCTAGAAATTAGAAAAAGCTCAAATTGTTGTGAATAAATTAGAAAGAATGTATTGATTAATTACCTTGAAGTCATTTATATTGTCAAGAATTTAACCTTGAAGCCACTCCATGAAGAAATTTGTAAAGAAAGTGTCAGTGTAATATGAGCTTTAGAAATTTTCAGAAATGGTGATCCTGAATTAGATTGATCCCTACAGCTGATTTTCAGGCAACCAGACTGACAACTGATGACAAGCCAGTTAATCTGATTAGTTGAAAATCTGCTGAAAGTGATAAACCAGCTCTGAAACCAGATCAGAATTCTAGTTTCTGCATAGGGCTATAACTTTTGGTACCTATTACCCATTCACTTATTTTTGTCATCTAGTTACTTTTGAAACCTTCATATTTTTTTATACCCATCTCCTTTTAGCACATATTGAGAAGATACAATAAAAATGTCAAAGTCAATTTTCCAATGCCTATTTGACAACATTAATAAGTGAATGGCTTATACTTACTTGATAAATTCAGATGTAATAAGTGATAGTGCCAAAACTTACCCTTGGGTTATTTGCATTTTGGTGCTGCTTGTTTACATGTGCCTGGTTAGGAGCTTGTCCACTGGATTCTCCTGTAGTAGGAGCTTTAACAGGCTTTTGAGTTTGTACAGTTTTCTCAATAGAAGATGGAGGAGGCACTGGTGTAAGTGGTTTTGTAGATGTGACTGATGGAGGGCATGCTTTTTTCTGCCAAGGATTAACTTTTGGTAATGGTGCAGCAACAAATACCTTCAGCTTATCAGCTGTCAGTTGTTCTTCAGGTGGTTTTGTATCAACTTTTTCATCTCTCTCCTCACGTCTTTCTCTTGGCTTTCTGTCATGTGTTCTTTCATGATGCTTCTCACCGCCAACACCATTGTGCTGCTTGTGCTTTTTCTTTTCACTTTTCCTTTCTTTCCTGCTATAACTAGTCACAGGGGTAAAAGAACCATCATCATCAAGTTCTTCTGATTCTTTATTAGTTTTTTTATCACTGGTTGGGGCATTTTTCTCAGAAATAGCTTGTTGTTGTTGTTCCTCTTTCGATTTTTGGATATCTTTGCCGCTTCCCATAGCTGGGAGCTGAGTTTTGAAATTTTGCACTGCATGTGCGTATGAACCTCCAGCCTCAGTCTTGTCCTCCCCTGGCGTGGGGTTGGCGCCCTCTCCTCGTTCCATTTTCTACACGTTTCAGTAAAATATGACGAAAAAATACCTTTATGGACTACGTAAACTACGTTGAGTGAAGTTGGCAATATGGATACAACAAACCATGTTGAGTCAGGAACGCATGGCTCTGGTATTTTTGATCAACTCGCTACATAAAAATGTCAAATGTACACACAAAAATAAGAGTTATGTAACGAATGAAGCGACTTTTTGCACTTTTCACTTCTGATATAAACTACCGAGCACTATTATTCCTATTTTTTGAAGCACCATGCATTATTTTCCGGAATTAAAACCTTATTTTAGTTATTAAACTCTGCTGTACTATAGAGAATTGCCCGATTGGTTTGATAGACAAAATGGCAGATGACATGGAGCGGTGACAATTGGCATACATGGAAAGTGACGTTGAAATGTCAAATACTAAGTAATTTTGCATGGTCTTAGGGCAAACAGAGTAAAGTAGCTTGAGTTATTTAGTGGTCGAATAAAGGAATTATCTAATGATAAATTTATAAAACAATGCTTTACAACATTACCTTTATGCAACAGTTTAGAGTGCTAATATTTTCAGTCCAATTACTCAAATGTATTCATTGTTGAAATTGTAGGGAGAGCCACCCGATTCACCCGAACCGTCGCTCGAGATACACGAGTTGCTCCGCAACGATCACAAATTGTAGCTTAGTTGCTTTTCTCTTCTCGTTAATATCCTCAAATTGTAGTAAAAACTGGGAGGGAATTGTCGCGCCGTGTCCCCCCCGCTAATGATAATCCGTAATCCGTTTAATCGGTGGTTGCGGAAGGTTGCGTGGGGGCGGCTGTGGTTGCGGCTGCTGCCGTGTTGCCGCCGTGTCTGCGGAGATTCGACTACGTGGATGTTCTAAGTCCAACGTATCTTCGTGTGTCGAATCTCTTTTACCACGCTGCAAGGGGGACCCAACTCTTGGAAAGGATCTATTGTCCCTTAGGTCGCTGATTTAAATAATGTCAAATTTAATAATTTGGGGAGGCCAGCAGGGTTTTATTGTTTACGACAAAACCTGCAAAACGCCAAAAAAAAACTAATTGAATACTAATTAATTTAAAAAATAAAATTAAAAATTAAAAAAGACAATTCTTAGTTTTCTCAGGAATCTGAAATAAAATAGCGGCGGACGTGAACTTTTCGCGATAAGCTCAGTGGTCCCCAGAAACGTGTTTGACGGGTACACGATTTCTTACTAAATTGGAAAAACTACAACAAAGAAAACTAAACTAACGACGCAGTGTAGAAGAGAACAGCCAGTAGCTGGGGTCCTCGATATTATGGTGAGCAAAACACTACTATAATATACTAAATATGATTCAACTTCTACAACTACTCTACAAATACTTGATTGCCGGTAGTCTCCTGCGTCTGCAAAGTATCCGCTATCTGCAAGAAAATGGCCTATTCAGGAAAAGGGCAGAGGTGGGTTGACACTATGTGGCACAACCGAAAAAACACTCCACGAAACTTTTCGTAGGCGGGCATGAGCATGAGCGGTGTAATTGTTTTGGCACTAATTAAAGATAAAAATAATTAGCGCGGCGGACGAAAACGGGATTCAAAAAGGGGAAAAAATTACGAATTGGCGATAATCAGAACGGCGGAGCCAAGGACCTTTCTCGCGGTAAAATTCGAAATTTTCCGTCTTCCCGGTTGGATCGTCGTTCTTAGATCGTAACTCTATCGAGTTCAAAACGCGTCTCTTTCTTTCGAGCGTCGAAGATCTTTTTTTCTTCGCCACCCCCTCGGTACTTCTCATCCCCGAAAGGGTACTGCCGAAAAAATCGATACCACCCTGACCAGTGGCGATTCTATGGCGCTTCGGACAGCGCGGGCATAAATTCAGAAAATGAGCTTTTCTGGAAAATGTGCTGGAAAAAGAAAATTTAAAATGTGATCATTGGACAGAAGAAATGATGCTCTTCAAAATGACACCTCACATGACATAGTTTAATTGACAATTAAATCTTTTTATTGAAATTAAATGTTAATTTCCTGGCTCAGTCAATTAAGACATTAATTGCTCGAATTTTACAATCAAAGGATCAGAAATTAAAAGCTCTATCTGCTGAGAGAATAAGATTTTGATTTCAATTAACGATATTCGCAAAATCGCCTTAATTACTAAACTATTGTTCGGGTCACGTCCAGGTCTGAAATTCTTTCAAGGGCCATAAACCATTAAAAGGGCGCCTTTGCCGGGTAAAGAAGAAGAGCAATTGTAGGGTATCATGTTTTATGGCCGGAATTCCCAAGAAATTGTGAAAGTGCCTGTCCAACACTAACAAAAGAAATGCTCTTGACGAAAATAAAAATTATTGCAAACATATGTGCATTTAGGGCCTCATGGGTCTGGTTTATTTAGAAAACCGAAAAATAGAAAAAACTTCCATAAGATTAAAGCTTAAAAGCTTCGAAAAATGGCTTACAGGGTTGCCATGTCTCCACACATGAACTCATATGCAAACAGAGAGGTCAGTTTGCATAACAGAATCCAAAATACTTTTTCTGTGTGTGGCTGGCTGGCCAGTAGCCACGAGCCCGGTGTGGCGTTTGATGATCTTCCAAGCAGTAGCCCTAACGATTAAAGTTAGTGCCCCGCACAGGGTTAACAATAACTACTCCGCTCAAAATAATAAAATGGCTTTTTAGATTGTCATATACATGCACTATATAACAGAAATTTTGTTGAGGAAGAAAATACTGGTCAATACCTCCGAAAACTTTAAACTTCAAAAAAATTTTGTGTAGGGTCATTGCGTGGATTCGTGGAATCAATAACAACACAAGAGGAGAGGAATGAGGATCTTTAACCATTCTGTTACTGCCCCGATTCCCCGACCACAAAAAGTGTGACAGATGACAGATGGCAATAATAATGTTTTTGAATTGTTAGGGAGTTCCGAGAGTACTACCCATCGTTGTTTTTCTCTTTTTGTCAATCAAAATCTAAGGATAGGAATAGTTTGAGGGCGAGCTAGACCGGCACGAGTGACAAAAAATGCTATAATCTTTCGCGTCAAAATGGGTGGATGGTTGTATATTGTATACTCTGGCTGGAATCTGGATTCAGAAATCCGGTCAGTCAAGATCAGAGAATTGAAAAAAAAATCGGAAATTGAAGTGAGGATTTCAAGGAGGCCTTTTGTCTTGTCCTTGTTTAGTTAATTGTCTTTCTCGGAAAGTCAATAATTCGGTTTATTTCCTCGTCGTGGGTATATTTTCAGAGAATTGTGGCTGTAGTCCCAATTTAAAGTTTTTTGCGCCAGTTGCCTCTAGCTGGACATCAATATAACCTTAATCTATTATCCTGATCCTGCTGTTCATCAGGTTAAGCTAATTGCCATGTTGCATGCTTGGAATCCATGAATTGGCCTGATTGTTCAAGAACTATGTTTAAAGTATCTTGAAAGAAATAGACTGAATAGATATCCTTTTCAATTAGTAGAGTAGACACACAACACTGACACGTTTAAATTTCAGTTATTACTTTTCTGTAGGTAAGTGCTTAGAAAATACTAAACTGCATTAACTAGGCCTAAAGTAAACATTCAGGTTTGATTGAAAAAGCTTGAAGATTAAAAAACAATTCTTAGGTTTATAGATAACATTTCAAATACATCAATCAAAATTATCTCACTGTCAAATCTTTATTTAAGTGTTAATTTCTTTACAGCATTTAATTTGCACAGAAAAGCCCACATCATGACTTCAGCCTACAGACCACTAGTGTTCTGTGGTCCATCTGGGTCTGGCAAAAGCACCTTGGTAACAAGAATGATGAAAGAGTTTCCTGATAAGTTTGGATTTAGTGTGAGCCATACAACAAGAAAGCCTCGGCCTGGCGAAGTACATTCTGAGCATTACCATTTCACAACTAAAGAGGAGATGCAGAAAGACATAGATGAGGGGAAATTTATTGAGACAGCTTGTTTTAGTGGCAATTTATATGGAACCAGTTGGGATGCTGTTGAAGCAGTTGCCAAGAAAGGAAAGGTTAGAACCTTAATATTGAATTGACATTCGACAACAAACTAATTTAGCCTTTCTTATGCAGATCTGTGTTCTGGATATTGATGTGCAAGGTGTGAAGCAAATTAAGCAGACTTCATTCAATCCATGGTATATTTTTGTGGAGCCACCATCTCTAGAAGAGCTTGAGACCAGGTTGCGGGCTAGAAAAACAGAAAGTGAAGAAAGTTTGAATCAGCGACTTGCTATAGCCAAAGATGAGTTGTTATATGGTAAGATTCAATAGAAAAATAATGCTTTTGGATTCAATTAGTGTTTCTAGGCCGGACTTCTGGTATATTTGATTTGGTGATTACTAATGACAGCTTGGAACATGCTTACTCCAAATTAAAGGACTTTTTGCTAAGACATGTTCTTACTGAAGCATAAGGCATTAATGATAAGTGACTTGTGGATTATATAGGGTGATATTAACATATTGTCCAAAAGACATTCCCTGTGTGGTAGAATGTTAATTGTATAGCTGGTTTCTTTATAGAGCTAGAAGTAATTACCTCTTTTAAAAGGAATTTATTGTGTACTGTTTATTTTTAAATTATTTCCAGTATTTTTAGAAGTTATAATTATTTTTTTTAAGATTTATATATATACTTTCTTTATATACCCCTAGTGAACAAATATAAAATTGCACCTGAATGACTTGAGATTATTGAAAAAAAACTAGTAAGATTAACTTTATTTATAAAGGTATGAAAACATCACAAACCTATAGTTGAGAATTTACAAATGTATTAAATCCAGGCAAATAAGTTATAACTATAGGCTAAAAGACAGGAAATAATTTCATTAATAAAAGGTAAAAAGTAAAAAAAAAAAAAATTTGGTGCAGTGATTTTTTTACTACTAGACTCAAACATGGCTACATGTTGCAAATTAAACTCTGTTTCCAAAATGTCCCACATTCTGTTGTTTTTATATGCATCTCCTTACATCATGGCCTCTGATAAGGTTAGCTCTCGTGTGGCCCTTTTTCCTTTCATCAAACAAAGATAGAAGCACCAACATAAAGTTTTCTTACGTCATCATTGATTTTTGTTGATTGGTGTAATGTCAATGACAAAAATAAGTTCTTGATGATAAAAGAGGTAGGTTAAATGAACTACATTGTTGGTATATTGCTAATGAGTTGTAAGCATGATGCCATGTTGGGGTCTAATAGTATAAAGTCACTGGTTGGGTGCTAAAAAATTTGTTTCATACATCCTTAAGTTCTGAAGGCATGTCATTCTTTGGGTGCTTGTTTTCAAAATGTTGCTTATAAGTTTTAGGATCTGGCATTTGGGCCTAGAAATAAAAAAATTACAATGTTATTTGTTTTTCCAGATAGAGAAAGGAATTCACCTTGCAAACTGAGCAAACATGTACCAATGCTTTTTGAGCAGCTTTCTTCTGATCAGTAGCACTATGTCCCTGCTGCTTCTTCATTTTGGCAGCCTTTTCCTGGGCTTTCTGTTGAGATTGTACTTTTTGCTGTCCTCTAGCCATTTTTTAATACTTGGACTACAAGTAGCTAAAATACTTTGAAGACATCCACCTGGCACCTGATAGCAAATTCCTTTGCTAACCTACAAACAGCATCCTCTTTACCGCTAACTGCTTCATTCACGTCTAGAGTAAAAGTAGGTAAAAGTCGAATTTTCATAATAACCTACATGCTAACATGAATCAATAGTTTTAAAACACTTTGCATTCACTTACCTTTAAATCCCTCCGAAGCCTTCAGTTGTTTGCAATTGGGCTTCAATATTATTTCCTTATGTATTATATACAGATAAGCGAAATATAATAATTAAATTATTCCTTCAACTCTTTTCAATACTAGTTAAAATGTAAAAATTGTCTTAAATAAATGAAATGATTAGAAGAAGGTGAAGGACCATGCCATGCCATGCCATGTCATTCCGATTTGAACCATTTTGAAAGGAAAGAACTGACAGTTTCTATGCCGTTCATACATCATTGGTATATCCTTCTTTTTCATCGGTATGGAATGGTAAGCGAAGGAAGGACAGAAAGGCAGAGTTAGGTTAATTAGAGTATATGCTATTTGCCATTGACTATGCAACTATCATTACAGCAAAGGAATGTTTGTTCTAGTGATAATTGAATCGCTTATGCAAATGATAATCAATCACGTAACCACAGCTGACAATAATAATTCTGCTTCAAGGAACTGAACTCATGATAATATAGTAAATTCAGCATTTGCTAAATTCTCATTTAATATTTGAATGTGTTTTTTTGTTACAGTTCAAGTTGCGCCCTCTATATCTGCCACTTGAAATTAGTTTCCAGTCGGCGAAATGGGAGCAGAACCTGACAAGTGACAGTCACTGCTATGTCGGATGTCGGTGTCGGTAAAACAGTTTCATCATTAACCGATGTGTGATTTTGATCATATTTGTTGTTCTTTGGCAAATGCGTGATGCGTTACTAACAAAATGAATTTTAGAGGAAATGTGAGCGAAAAATAAATTTAAAATGGGGCGCAGCAAATTTCCAGGGAGACCTTCAAAACACTGCCACAAAAAACGGGTAAATGTGTTGCCCCCGACGGGGGAATCAAGTCGGGAATGCAATAGTTCAGCGGCCACAGTTATTGGAGCTTCCAACGGGAATAAGCAGGTAAACATTTAAATTTTTGCAGATTTTCCTGAAAAATTTCTATTCATGCGTTTCTTTAATTGAAAACGGCATGATTACATTTTTATTCTAAATGGAAGATATTAATTTCCAGGAAGAAGATCTTTCTGAAAATGAAGGTGAAAGTACATCACAAACACACAAGGCAAAACCCCTTAGAAGAAGACTCTCGCGGAAGATTAGCACCACGATGCGAAAAAGCGGGCGACGGAGAACTTTTATGTCTAAAATTAGAGGAAAAACTGCTTTGAAAAATACAAGAGTTTCTAGGAGGGGGCTTTCAAAAGGTCATGCACGCAAGGAAGCCTCCAACTTTACAGGCAAATTTGTACTTCCAACCAGAAGTGTCCACTCGTCCAGAGTGATAAAGCCTAACAAGAGATTTATAGATTTAAATGAGACTCTTAGTATTAAGAAGAAAGGACTTGTTAAAGGACCTTTGTTGCAGCTGGAGGAGGAAAGTAACACTTCCTCAGAATGTAGTACAAACGATAAGTTAGCTTTTTCAAATGGACACAGGGTAATATTAAGGCAAGCTCGTTTGAAGCTACCAAGCCAAGTAAGCACCCAAGGCCCATTTTCTTCAAATTTACACAATGGGCCTGGTACAATCATTTGTGGAGTATGTGGTGTGGTGCGTTATTATCGTTTTGTTAAGCAAGCTCGAAAATTTAACATATACAGCTGTGAATTATGTAGAAAGTTTATTGCGAAGCAAATAAAAAGACAAAATATTGGCTCAACCACCTCAACAAATGTGCTGCACTGTCTTACTGGCCAAGGAACATGCTATGTACCCCCTGCAGAAAGAAGTAGACACTGGAAGATGTCTAAGGGTGTTTACAGATCACATTGCCCAGCATGTTGGTTGAAAATGTGTCTGAAGGCCTACCACTTACCTCCGAACTTGAAAGAGAATCTCACTCAGTTACTTCCTAAAAATATGAGAGGAATTGACTTTTCTTTTGGAAACTCAATGCCACCAATCCTATGGCAAAGGCATGCGGCAAGCCTTTCACCAGGGGAAGTAGCTCAAAAGCAAAGACCTGTTAGATTTAAGCCTTTAGAGAAATCTCAACTCAGTATTCCACCAGTTTGTTCAGATGTTAAGAGACAAAAAGTAGACCTAAAAGGTCCTAGAGTCAAGCATGTTTGTAGAAGTGCCTCCATAGTATTGGGCCAACCATTGGCCACATTTGGTGACTGCAGTAATGATAAGAAAACTGTTAGTGTCAGTGACTCTGTAGAAATGAAAGTTGACTCTTTTAAAAGTAGTGATTTAAGCAAAGTTGATAATCCTAGTAGTGTAACTGATGAAGAAGTTGCATCCACAATAAGTAGCTGTAGAAGTTTTCCTGAAAAAGTGGTTTCTCTGCCTAAGAAGGAAAGAACTAGAAGTCTTCCAATTCCAAGCAAAGAAGAGGTATGTTAATGTTTTTATTTATCTGTATCTATATACGTTTTTTCTTAGGGTTTTGTAAAAGAAACAAAATAAGTAGTCTTCTTTTACATACCTAATTGAATCTTCTTAAAAAGGAGGTGAGAAAAAAGTTTAATGGCCATTTGGGTTGGTAGATATTTCATTGGCCCTTCAACGCAATGGGCCTTATTTGAATTTGAGTGTAATATTCATGTTGCCAGGTTAATTCAGTTATCTCTTCTGTCAAAATTACTGTAGTTTTGTTGTGCAATATCCCCTTTCAAGAAGACAAATCCAAATACAGTTATTCTATAAAAGATATAATGTTTGTTTTTATTAAGGAGCACTGGCTTAAAGAAGGGATTTAAAATCATTTTTTAGTTATAATTGAGGTTGTATCTATTTGTAGAATTCCCAATAAAACATCAATTAAATTGCAAAACAGACCCTGCCATCAAGATGTTTTTTATTTGGTACTGAACATTAGAGATGTACCTAATAGGCAGTAGTTTTTAGGACCTGGTTGGGTACCTGGCTATTGTTAGAGTTTCTAGTACCTTCTATCAAAAGTACTAGAATTTTGTAATATTTCATCTAAATTGGACAATGACTTATTAAAATAAACAAACAAGTTTTCAAAAATTTCTTATGGCAACTTTTCGGTACAAACATAGGCCGCATTTGTGGTGGGGTAACCTGTGTCAGGCTACCGCTTGGGCTACCCTTATCATGTTGGTTAGCATCATAATAAAATAAGGTGTCATGTTGTTTTTAAATAAACTGAGATTTATTGTAGTTTTAAGTAGAGGCTGTTTGGTGGCTTTAAGTAGAGCTGATTAAGGAACCAAAGTCACTTTACTTTGATTATGTCATCCTTTTCTGTCAAAAATTGATTGCCTTCTAGATGACCTAGTATATGACTCTAGATATTATTATTGTCTCTCTTTTTTCTCACTTCATCAAGTGGTGATGGCCCATACCAAGTCGTCTCAAAGTCTATTGCCTGAATTGAGGAATGATTGCACTATATTACAGGTTTTAAAGATAAAAGACTTTTGTATGTTTTTATAGATGTTTCGGTTGAGGGCAAAATGCTCCAGATGTGTAATGAAAGTGTGGGGTGTTGCCTGTTGTTGAAATAATTAGTGGTATGATGGCTACTTTTTTCTATTTCCAAAGTCTCTGAACCTCTATTGCTAATTCTGAATACTTTGTCACCTTCTCTCCATATTTTGCTTGGTTGGGACCTTTAGGTATGGATAATGGATATATCCATGAGATTGTATGGATTTCTAAGACCCAGTTGTATTCCCTTGTGTCTATTATTGTCGTTGGAGAGTACTTGTTATTATTATTATTAATTTTTTTTTATCCGTTAATAAAATCGGATAGTACTGTACCCAACCAATTGTTTCCTTGCCTTTGGCTTTGGCTTCTGCTTTTGGGGGCTACCAGAAATCGACTTTTGTGCGAGCTTTTGTGTCATATTTAAAAAATTAACTTTTCAGGCTAATTTCCTGCAAATTAAGCTTATTACGTTGTGAGGGGTTTGAAACGTCCTATTCCGATCATAAACACATATTACATCATTTTTCTCATCTTTCAACTTTAGTGTAACTTTAGAACGATTGTACCGATTGGAACGAATCTAACTGCCTTTTGCTCTTCTTGATGTCGTCTTTCATCCCCCCATTAACGGAATTCCCGTAGGTGCAAAATTTTTGGAGATTTTGGTGTTCAAATTTTAGGTACTTTAGAATTGAATTTTAAAAATTCATTTTTGGGGCTGATTTCATCGAAATAAAGTTTTTTTACGTTATTAGGAGTTTGCAACGTCAATTCCGGTCATATAAGAAAACACATTTTCCAATATTTTTGTGAATTTGACCAAAGGGTAGTCTCAAGTATTAAGTGTTTTTTCTCCATTTATTTTACATCTCTACTTAAACCCATTACATTTCTACTTAAAATGCTACATTTGTTGGTTAGTCAATGGTGCTCGCAGCCTATAACTTTAGGACAAGCCTCCTGACCTGAGTAATTGGAATGAAATGGGTTTTTGTTCCTTTTGATCTTTCATCTCCCACTAACAAAAGTCCCTTAGGTTCACGTTAAAATCTGTTAAAATACAAATAGGTACAGAGAATGTTTCTCTATTATTAAAAATAATATTTCATTAATATATAATGAAAAACCCTTTCATTGGCAATTTTTTTTAGACACCACCACCTTTACAAGAGGGCATTATCTTAGACGCACCCCATGACCTCAACTATGAGAATCGTGAAACTTTAGGGTTTTCCATAATGACTAAGGAAGCGATCACGATTAGTGCTATCTGTTTTCTATGTGGCAGTGCTGGAAGAGGGAACATTCTAATATGTTGTGTTTGCTGCGAACCTTACCACACTTTTTGCATTGAAGAACACGGGTCGCCGGTTAGTTTTGCCAGTGACTGGATCTGTATGAGATGTACCTCTTGCCACAAGTGCAAGGCATGCGACAGAAGCAAAATCAGCTGCCCAAAATGCCTTAAAATGTATCATCCTGAATGTTTCGGTGCAAAGGAGGAATCAACTGAGCCTAAAGTGGTGGGTTCTATCTTGCATTCTGATTTAGATGTTTCTTATAGGTTATATGTATCTATATAGATCTGCAATGAATGTACAAGATGTAAAGATTGTGGCACGCCCACAGCATACAACTTGTCGAGCTTTCCAGGAAACTTGCCATTGTGCCTCAACTGTTTGGACAAGCGAAAGGTGGGAAGGCATTGTCCAATCTGCGAACATTCCTTCGAGGACAACACCTGTAATTCTAAGGTTAGTTGGTTGATCTCTTTAATAATTAATGTTTTAAAATATCGCACGTAATTTTTTTTTAAGCAATTTAAAGCAATTATAAAATTGGTTTTGAACCCTCAAGACCCTGTATAAAACGTTTATTTGACGCGACAGTGAAATGTATGTGTTTTTATTTTCCAGATGTTGGAGTGCTCGAAATGTAAAAAATGGGTTCACGCGGACTGTGAGAAATTAACCAGCGAACAATACGATATTTTAAAGTTGTTACCGATCTCGTCGAATTTTACTTGTAGTCACTGTATCTCAGTGGAACCGAGTGTCTGGCGTAGGTCTGTGCAAACAGAGAGGTGTAGGAACTTTAACAGAGTCTTCAGACTGTTAATAAAAAACAAATCGGCTCGTCTTATTTTGAAGAAAGTCGGGGTTAAGGGTTTGCTTCGCAAGTATATGCTTACGAAGAGCTTGGACATCGACAACAATAATTACAACAAGGACATCGAGAAGATCTACTCTTTCGAGGAAAGTGAAAGGATTCAAAAAGATCCTCGCAGCTCTGAGACGGTGAATTCTCTACTGGATATAAAGCATAGGCTGTGGTCGTACGACTCGGTAAAAACGTTTAATGATGACATGCAGGAAGCATTAAAACTGTATGACTCCGAACACCTAGTCCAAACCTATAAAAGTATATTTCGAACTATTTTTCCCTGGTTCGGAGTGGCGCATGAAACTAGCGAATTTCGTTCCAATGCTTTCGATCGTTTGAGACATTCAGAGGATTTTCCCGAATACCGTTCAGTTTTGCCAGAAAATAGCTCAGATACCAGGACCTGTGAGTTTTGCCAAAAAACAGGAGATGGTTTCAACGACAAGGAATCCAGATTGTTACATTGCGGGAACAACGTTTGGGTTCATGCTAATTGCGCCTATTGGTCTACGAATGTGTACGAGCAGGTCGACAATCACCTACAGAACGTTACATCCACAATAGCTAGCTCAAAAAATACGCAATGCGCTCTCTGTGACAAAGCCGGAGCCAGTCTCCAGTGCCATCTCTGTTGGTCTTCAAGTTACCATTTTATGTGCGCTAGAAAGGCCGAATTCTATTTTATTAAAAATAAGAGGGCTTGTTATTGTAAGAAGCATACACCTCTTGAGTCGGAAGATGTTCTTACAAGTGACGAGGATTTCGTTATGCGTCAGAGTTTATTTGTTGAGCAACCACTGCAGAGAAAGCCTTTGCAGTGCGAGCCAGGCGAAGTCAATTGCTCAATTGGCTCTTTACGAATAAAAAACATTGGAAAAGTAGACCCAGTGGTATCTGATACTGCAGACGCAATCATCCCCGCAGGATTTATTTGTTGCAAGCTGTTTTGGTCCACTAAAGAACCTTGGAAGTTGGTAACCTACATAATAAGCACCTCGATCCAAAGTCCGAATTGTACAACAATCACTGTTGACAAGAACTTTACTGTCGATCATTCACTAAGGCAGCAGTGTTTGGAGAATGCCATTAAAGAACTTAACGACTGGCGATATGTTCAAAAGACCGAGGAAGTCGACTCAGAGGACGAGGAAGAAAAGAACGGCACCGAACTTTTGTCACCAGAGTTGACAGACACAATCCTTGAAGACCTTCCCCATGATATTCTCGACGGCATTTCTGTGCAGGACATTTTTTCCAATTTCAGTTATGAAGACATGCTCAGCTTGGATAACAGCAGCAGCGAGAGCATAAGCGGAAAAAAGTCCGAGGATGACGAGTCTTTAGTTAGTCGTTCAAGCAAAGTGCCTCCGTTAAGTCTCACAGTGAGTTGTAAAGTGGACAGTAGCGTTACCCCTATTACTAAAAAGCGCAAGATATCTAAAGAGCCAACAGGTAATAATATGCTTTTGCTGCAGTTGGATGGCATTTTCGATGATAGCTCTAGTGAGAGCGATTCTTCGAATGACGAGGAACCGTGTTACACTAGACATTTTAACAAGGTGATTCAACACAATAAGTCTCCTATTAGGAAGAAGCCCAAGATATTTACAGACGCAAACTGGTCCATAATTCAGCTCGATGGTACTTTCGATGACAGTGTTAGCGAATGTGGCTCGCCACCTGGACAACACTCTTGGGGCGTCTCAGAAGAGCCCGTTACCTGCGAGAAGTGTCAGTGCACTTACCGAACACAGGCGAGTTATAAGAGACATTTGGACTCCTGCGAGGTTTTATGTACTAGCGAAAGTGATTCGGAAAATATACCAGAACATGATATTACTGCTGACGAATCGCAGATTGTTACCGTGCAAGGAGAAGTTGCCTCTGTTCAAGTAAACGAGACCCAATCGCAACCATTGGTAATCCAAGCATTTGAATCATATCAGAGTCAGGTACACACCTCAGTGGTCAACATCTTGCCTGAACCTACGCCAGTCGCAGCATCGACTCAGCAGGTCTCGGTACAACCCCCTCCGACGATAACCATCCAGGATCCTGCTCCAATATCTATTAGTATGCCGCTTTGCGTGGGCACGTCCTTAGTCCAACCGTCCATGGAATTCCAGCAAACTCAGCCACTGCAATCACTATCTCAGGTCCTCGTGCAAAGACCGCAAGCCCGGCGGGAGCAGCAGGTGGTTATTCAGCAGATTCAGCCAGCCACGACCCCTGGATTTGTGCCATTCGTAGACGCGTTCGGACAAGCACAGCAGTATGTGCAATTAACTCCTCAAGTGCAACCGCAATTACTTCAAATACGCCCAGATGGGAACGTTATTGGCCTTTTGCCCAGTATACAACCGACCACTGTTATAGTGCAACAACCCCAGCAGCTTGTGTTGGACAGCAGTGGAACTTTTGGCTGGGCCCAACAGCCCCAGCCTCAAATATATTACGGGTTTGAGACTATCGTCCAAAATACTGTGATGCAGAGTCAACAGTTTTTGCCCACTCCGGTCCCTGGAGTGCTGGCGGCCAATAGCAGCTATAGCACCACCACGCAGGTTTTCCAGACTAGCAAACTAGAGCCCGTTCTCGATGTTTCTTCGAATAGTTTCGTTCTGGTGAACTCCTCCAGCCACGTGGAAGTACCGCCACAGTTCACTCAGCCTCAGCCATCTCAAACTCCCACGTTAATTTACACACCTCAACCGTCCTCCGTGCAGAAACCAATCTCCTCCGCCCCTCAGAACTGCATAACTTTGCCTAATAATTCGACCTTTATCTCCAGTCAAAGAGTGCCGACCAATGTAGTACCTCCCCGCCCCAAAACGTCCTATAGCCGGCCTATGAGCAGAGTCTTACCGATGCCCACTAATGCTGTGAGACCATCGAAGAAGAGCTCAGAAGCACCTAAACTATTTCCTGAGGTTGAAAAACCCCAAATCAAACTAGACGAGAAGCTGATGTTCTCTAAAGATTTGTTAAAGGTTATTGATAATGGTAAAACAAAAAATAGGAAGTTTGAGGTGTTGGACTATAAAATTGTGAAGGCCCAATCAAAAGTCATAGAGAAGCCTTTCAAAGAGTTTGAACCTGCTGAAAAATTGCAGAAGTTGTCTGTGTACGAGCCGCTAAAGGAAATAGAGAAGGTGAAAAGAGACTTGTTTGACAAGCCTCTCTTAGAGGAAAATAGTGCGTTCCTTAAGAGCACATCAGTATTGGAAACCTTCCATGTGCGCACCTCTCAAGAGTTGGATCAGATCAGTCGAGATGAGAAACATCAAGTTGATTGTAGCTTGCAAAAGCTCAGCAGTCATTTCGGTTTGGAAAATACTTTACAGAAATTAGAAGACAGTGTGCATAAAATTACAACCACATCAAGAAATACCTTGACACAAGACTGCGTACCTCCAAAAGTCGATTTTCCTTGCGTTAAACCCGCCCCTCCTCCAGTTACTGTTGTCAATACCGCTGCCGAAATTCCAAAACCTCCCATACAGGATAAACCGTTGGATATGCCGCAACTGGATGTCATATTAAACCACGACGAATCGGTCAAAAGTCCAGAGAAAAACTGTAAATTTGACCTCCAAACTAACTACCCCAATAGACTAATGGTGCCTCCTCTCTTGCCTGTGAAACCTCAGCCTATCCCCCCTCAAAGGCAAGATAGCCCGAAGAAGGTAGAAGAGGAGAAACGCCTGTGTGGTGCCTCAGAGCGCAAGCCCCCCAATAAGAAAGAATCCGAAATCCCAAGATCATCCCCTTCTATCTTATACACAGTAGAAAACAAAGAAGAAGACTTTAAGTGTTCCTCCACCTCCATTTCCGACTGCTGGGCCAAAGTTTTGGAAGCGGTTCAAGCAGCTAGAGCCGCTCACAATATGCCCCCGTTGCCTACCGATGGGAAACAGATAAAATCCGTCCAGATCACCGGTCTGAAGTCCAGTCACGTCAAATACCTGGTGGAGCAACTACCTGGGGCATCCAAATGCGTCAAATACAAGCCTCTGTTCAAATTCACTCCGCATCCTCAAGATCTTGACGTGTGCGCTCATGGATATGGAGCAGCCAGGTGTCTACCTTACAAATCTAGGAACACCGACCCTTATGACATGTTTAGTTGGTTGTCCTCGAAGCATAGGGAACCCTTCGAGGCTTTGGAATCTCAAACTGTACAGTCAAGGTGAGTGCAATATGCGTGATGCATTTCGTTTAACTGGTTCTCAGGTACTTTCGGTTGTTTTGATTTAGACAGAACCAATTTTCAGGTGTTATTTCAGTGTCATTGAAATTTATACGTTTTAGGAGGGTGAACAACTTTCCGATGGCCATGAAGTTTAAAAATTTAAAGCTGACCTCGAGGTATTCTGTTGGAGTCTTCAGGTCGTTGATTCACGGCAAGGGTTTGTTCTGTCTGCGGGACATCGAACCTGGCGAAATGGTTATCGAATATGCTGGAGAGGTAAAAATTTTTTACTTTTATTTATACCGAAGGTCAACTACATTTTTTATTGAAGTTCTTTCATTTTTTTTATCGTTCAATTTTCACTCAAATTCGTTCAGAAGGGATCGAAATCGTCTCATTCAGATGGAAAAAAATACAAATAAAAATTCAAAATGTCGTTTCGATTGACCAAAGAGTATTTCTTCTTTTTTTCGCGATTTCCAACTTTGAACGTTTATAACTTGAGAAATACTGGACCGATTTGAATGAGTTTTTTCTTTTCTTATTGTCCTACCTATTAATCCCTAGGTATCGAAAACGAACAACGATTTTTTCTTTTCTTATTGTCTTCTTTCAACCTCTTTCAAAAACAAACGGCACTCCCATTGGTTCAAATGCTTTCAGATTTAAAACCTTTCGATGGTCGAATTTTAGAAGCTTTTGAAATATAAATTGAAAAATAACTTGGGTATTTAATGTCAAAAGGAATTAAAATCAATTTTGTAAACCTTCCCGGTAATAAAATTTGAAATACCATACAATGTATTTTATCCACGACCATACCATAATAATCACATTATTCTTGTACGTTCTCAAGATTAATGCTAATCTTTATTCATTTGTGAATAATGAACATTATTCACAAGTGAATAATGAGTTGTCGTGGTAACGAAACATGTCGTAGGCAACTGAAAACTCAAAAAGTAAACTGCCCTAAACATGAAATCGGTAGTTACCACTGGTTCATTCAAATAATCCTTTTATTAAGATGTATTGAGACAAATGTTAGTTACAGTGTCTCTTTTTCACTAAAAAATGTGCTTTTCACTGAAAAATATTTAAAATAGGCCATAAAATGAAGTAATTTACCGTCCACCCTCGTAGCATCGAAATGAACATGCGCGGGCGACTAGACCGTCATCTATCGACGCATCAAACGTCGTGCTGTCGATTAGCGAAACCAGTCGTGGTCGTGGTCGTGGTTTTAAAATTGTGAATTATCTTTGTGGCATCTATAACTTATCATATTTGAGAAAATCCGGAATCTTAGTCGTGGATAAAGTATAGTATTCAAATCGCATTTAACGAGCGTTATTCTCTCGGGCAACTTGTGCCACTCGTTTCCCTCGTGGGCTCAAACGTTACACTCGAGAATAACGACTGTCATTAAATGCTTGTTGTATAATATACTATTTTAAAGAGCCCAATAATAAAATAAATGTGTCGTTGAGAAATGGTGTTGCCACTTGTTGTAATGTCATTAAGACTTCTGACAGTTCGTAATATGGCTGATAAACCTGATAATTTAGCTAATAGAAGTGTAACAATTGTCTCCAGTAATTATTAATTTTGCGGGTTGTCTAGAATGAATTATATAATTTCTCCAATAAGAGTTGATAGGATCTGGGCATCAAATTCGAACAACTTGCTATTATTAAATGGAATCGTTCGTTACAGGTAATAAGATCTATCCTGACGGATAAAAGGGAGAAGTTCTACAACTCGAAAGGGATCGGATGCTACATGTTCAGAGTGGACGACAATTTGGTGGTCGATGCGACCATGAAGGGCAACGCCGCGAGGTTCATTAACCATTCTTGTGATGTAAGTATACAAAAATTGTGGTTTTTATCAACTAGTGGTTAACTGGAATTATATATATTTCTAGCCGAATTGTTACTCGAAAGTCGTCGAAATAGTAGGACACAAGCACATAATTATTTTCGCCTTAAGACGCATTCTGAGCGGAGAAGAACTGACTTACGACTACAAATTCCCCTTCGAAGAGGATAAAATACCCTGTACTTGTGGAGCTAGACGATGTCGTAAATTTCTTAATTAAGTCCATTTGGTCTCGAACTAAAGCCAGTCTCTTCTGGTCGGCAAAAAAATCGTCTCCTGTCATGTTCTTAAGTGTATGTTCTCTTAGATTTATAAGCGAATAATAGTTGCCATGTCCGTGCAGCTTGTAGCTGCCTTTTCACACAGCGTGTAAAATATGTATTATCCTGTACAGAGTATTTCGCCGTTTCAAGCACCTGCACGGTGCTTTAAAGCAAATCATATTAAAAATAATGATAGATAGGTTTTTGTAAAGTCAGTATTCGAAAAATTCGTACGTTCGGCTGTGAGTTTAGATGCATTTGTGCCATCGGCCGTGTAGGTGCTCCGCTCGTTCTTCGATTCGTTGTGGTAGTCGAAAAAGCCTGTGATATTAATCGTCACTCTTTAGGCGACTTTTTGGCTACTGTCTAAAATATCTGATGTGATATGTTGTGTAGTTTTCTCCTCCGCGCTTGCTTTTATTAGAATTCGCCATGAACTAGGTTTGATCTTCGCTCTTGTCTACAAGACCGTGCCTAGAACCACCGCTTTTCTCTCTTCACCCGCTTGTCTTAGTTTGTATTAGCGAGACAAAAAAAAAGAATTTTGGAACATTTATAATGTAAATCTATATTTATTATTTATTTTTGTATAAAAGATAAATACATGTTTAGACAGAAGCTTTATATAGATTTTATGATCTTATTTTTGTAAAAACGAAGGTCTCTTCGTTGTCTACGATATAGTTGTACAGTTTATAAGGTCTTTATTCCTCAGATAGATAGGATTTTTATATGTATTAAAATTAGGGGTTTTATCACTTCTAAAGGTGACATTTTATTGCAGCTTTTTACATTTTCGCTTTTATTGTGTGACACAGAACCAAGCTGCAAAAGCCGACACAGTAGCGATGAAATCAGCTTAAGAATCAAACGCATCACAGATATTTATAACACGCAATAGGTAATTTTAACATTTTACTAGACATATTTTCCCATTTTTAGCTTTAATGCGAAACTTCGATTTCCTGCCTACACGAATAGAAAATCAAACTTTCGTTCACGTTTGCCATTTTCCTAGCATTTAATAATACACGAAATTCGAACTGCGTTTTTGTTATTGGTACATCACTGCTTGAAATTCGATATACTTACTAGATACAAAAGACTCATAGATTTTTAGCTTTAATATTTGAATGACAATATGAACATATCAATATGATTAATCCCATGGGTAGAGCGATCTACCGTGTGATATGAGGCCTTCATATAGGTAGTCTATTGATTGGTTGTTAATGGGATGATTTAGTGTCTTAAAACCTGTAAATTATATTTTAATACGGCTAATCGTACCCATTTTGGTGCTTAACGTTCGTTGTGTCGTTTTTTTTTCTTAAGCAGCTGTGCTATAAACATGTATTTACTATGTCAAATAAAAGGATATTACACGCTATATTTTTGTTTTTTTTCTCTCTTTGATGTTCTCTTTCACCTTCCACTAAAGAAAGTCCCGTAGGTTCAATAGCTTTGGAGATAGACCCCTTCAGAGGTTGATTTTTAGGCAGTTTTAGAACGTGCTTTGGAAACATTTACAAAAAAATCCACGTATGGGACTAATTTTACTCTTATCATGTTTGGTACTTTTACAGGGTTTTAAAATCGCCTCATTTCTATCAAAAAACAGCAGAAAGAAATGTCCTAAATGTTTCCGCGGGGAGGGGGGGAAGGGGGGGGGGGCATTCCCACTTTTTTCTCAATTTTCAAATTTGACTGCCTGTGACGTTGCAACTTGGTTTATTAAAGGCGCCCTCATTGGTTCCAAGGAAGACTGCTTCCTGCTTCCTTAAACTTTCGTTTCTTCCAGTGCTGTTCCCTGTGCACAATTTTGGCTTCCGACCACTTAATATTATGGTGTTCGGACCAAGCGTGCTCTGCAATTCCCGATTTTGATCTTTCTTCTCTTATCGTATGAGTTCTGTGTTCCTGAACTCTTACATGCAAAGGACGCTTGGTTTCTCCTATGTACGAGATGCCACACACACTGGATCTGATATATACAATCTTTTTGTTGATTTGAATTTTCCGGTTTGGTTTTAGAAAGTACGCTTCTTAATGTATTTTCAGCTTTGAAAACCGTTCGTATGTTGTACTGTTTCGCGATGCGTCGAAGTTTCTCTGAAGTTCCGTTTATGTATGGTATAATAAGAAGTTGAGGTTGGTCTTCGAGGCCGAGGCTTTTGTTTTTATATTCCGTAAAAGCCCTCAAGATATTATTTTCGGTGTAACCATTTTGCATCAAGTCCTGTTTAATATTCTGAAGTTCCGAATTTATGGATTCTTTGTCGCTGAATATTGTTATGGCACGCCTATATAAAGTTTTAATTATTCCCACTTTTGTTGATGCATGATGGTTTGAAAGGAAGTTCAGGTACTGTCCCGTGTGCGTGGGCTTACGGTAAACAGAAGTTCTTATGTGACCCTCCGATTTACTGACCAATACATCCAGAAATGGCAAGCAGTAGTTATTTTCAGTTTCCCTTGTGAATTTTATAGTTGGTTTAATACTATTTAAATGATTCAAGAACTCTTGCAACTGCCTGTCATTTCCGTCCCACACAATGAAGGTGTCATCGACATACCGCAGCCAGACTTTGAGTTTATACGTAGCTTTTTCAATGGCATGTGTTTCAAACCACTCCATGTAAATATTTGCCATAACTGGTGATAGTGATGAACCCATCGGAAGCCCATCCTCCTGCTCAAAAAACTGATCTTTGTCCATCACCCCTTTCCACAGGCAGCGATGTTCTCTCCCTCAAAGATGCATCTGCCCTCAGCCTGACCTCGACGATATCCAAAGACTCCTCCAACGGCACGTTGGTGTAAAGGCTTTCTACATCGAAGCTGTCCCTATTAACCAATTCTAAGTCCTTAAGAATACTAACAAAGTGTTCAGAATTTCGTACAAAGGAGGTTGTTTTTCCAACCAAAGGTTGGATGACTTGAAGGAGAAATTTCCTTAGAGAACTTGTTGGCGAGTCTCTAGAGGTTGTGATTGGTCTTAGGGGCATAGTTGTTTTGTGAATTTTAGGTAACCCATAGAGATGTGGTGGTTACTATGGTGTGGAGTGAGAGACCTCTTAGTACCTACCTCCAGGAATGTGACGTTCATATTTTTCAGGTCTCTGTAGATTTGTCCTTCAACTCTTTTAGTCGGGTCATTAGGTATTATTTTATATTTACCTTTCGTTAGAATCTCTTGTATCTTCTCGTCATATTGTGTGGCATCCATGACGACAGTCGCATTTCCTTTGTCAGCTGGAATGATCTTGATTGATTTGTCCCTCTGCAGTTTCCTCATGGCTAACTCCTCTTCTTATGTGATATTTCTCTGTGGGTGTTGTGGTTTGTCCAATAGTGTTCTGATTTTCCACTTGAGTTCCTCTCTCTCTGGCCCCTGGTGTGTTGTTGATTCTATAGCACTTATTATGTCAAGCACTGGAGTTGACTTTGGAGCAATTGCAAAGTTCAATCCTTTGCTCAGCAGTTTTTCTTCAGTGTAACTCAAGATAGTCGATAATATGTTGACCATTGTCCTCTGGCCTTGCTGGTGATGGTTGATTGTTGTCTCTTTTCTTTGAAGCTTCATAAGCTTGTCATTGTGCTTTTTGGCCAGCTTCTCTTTGAGTTCAAATCAACAAAAAGATTGTATATATCAGATTCCGAGTGAGTGTGGCATGTCGTACATAGGAGAAACCAAGCGTCCTTTGCATGTAAGAGTTCTGGAACACAGAACTCATATACGATAAGAGGAGAAACATCAAAATCGGGAATTGCAGAGCACGCTTGGTCCGAACACCATAATATTAAGTGGTCGGAAGCCAAAATTGTGCATAGGGAACAGCACTGGAAGAAACGAAAGTTTAAGGAAGCAGTCTTCCTTGGAAGCAATGAGGGCGTCTTTAGTAAACCAAGTTGCGACGTCTCTTCGGTATGGCATCCGTTGGTACGGCGGACAAGTGCTGGTCGCTGGCCAATAGGAATGGTGGGCGTGGTTATTAGATGTGTTAGTATATAAGCAAGTAGCCTCGAGCTTAATGCTCAGTTTCACTTGAAAATGAGCAGAGATTTCACTGCTCGAAACGTGTAAAAAACTCAATAAAGACAATGGAAGTCCAAGATGTTTCGCTTATTAGTACATCATTGTCTACCACCTTTAAACAAACATTAAATTACTACCTTGGGAATCTCATGTCTGTCGTCATCAAAAAGCTCCTCCACGTAGCTCTTCCATCTTTTTGTTTCCCCTCGATACCAGTTATGCTTTCATTATTTGTATCTCTGAGAATTCCTGTTTGGCGTTTTCTTCCTACCTCAGCTACCTCCCTAACTTTCTTGTGCACATTAAATTTTCGTTACATTCACAAATCGGTATTAAAATCGCCTCATTCCGAAGGCGGCAAAAAAATATTCAAAATGTTTTCAAAGTTGACCAAAAGGGGGGTTATTTCTCTTTTTTCTCAATTTCCAAATTTGACCACTTATAAATTTAGAACGAGTGGACCGAAGGAATTGAATCCAACGGTTTCTTGTTCTTTTTGACGTCCCTTTTCACCTCCAACCAAAAATGTCTCGTAGGTACAATAATTTGGGAGATAGACCCCTTAGGAAATCGCTTTTTAGGCACCTTTAGAATGTGCTTTGGAGGCATTTAGAATGAAGTCCATTTATGCGACTAATTTCACTCTTATTGTGTTTATTATGTTCAGAGGAGATTGAAACTGCATCATTCCGATCAAAAACAGCAAAAAAAATCAAAATTTTTTTCGAAATTAACCAAAGGAGTTTATTTTTTTTTCTCAATTTCCAAATTTTACCGCCATAACTTCAGAACGGGTCGACTGAATGGACTAACTCTAACGGTTTCTTTTTTTTTATGTCTTCTTTGATTTCCCGCCAAAGAATGTGTCGTAGGTTCAATAGTTCGGGAGATAGACCTCTTCGGAGGTCGATTTTTAATCCCATGGGTAGGGCGATCTACCGTGTAATATGAGGCCTTCATATAAATAGTCTATTGATTGGTTGTTAATGGGACGATTTTGTCTTAAAACCTGTAAATTATATTTTAATACGGCTAATCGTACCCATTTTTTTGCTTAACGTTCGTTGTGTCGTTCTTTTTTCTTAAGCAGCTGTGCTACAAACCATGTATTTACTTTCACCTTCCACTAAAGAAAGTGCTGTAGGCTTAATAGTTTGGGAGATAGATCCCTTCAGAAGTTTATTTTTAGGCAGTTTTAGAACGTGCTTTGGAAACATTTAGAAAAAAATCCACTTATGGGACTAATTTCACTCTTATCATGTTTGCTACTTTTACAGGGTTTTGAAATCGCCCCATTTCTATCAAAAAACAGCAGAAAGAAATGTCTTAAATGTTTCCGAAATTCACCGCCGAGGGGGCGGGGGCATTCCCCCTTTATTCTCAATTTCCAAATTTGACCGCCTGTATGAGTGGCCCGATTAGTGATGTCCTCTTTCACCTGGAAAGAATGTCCGTTAGGTGCAATCGTTTGGGAGATTGGGAGACACCTTCAGAAATCGATTTTCAGGCACTTTTAGAACGTGCTTTGGAGGCATTTAGAAAAAAGTCCACTCATGGGACTAATTTTACTCTTATTATGTTTGTTACATTCACAAATCGCACCGGACCAATTCAACGAATTTTTTTGCCCAGATTTCTCAGAAAATAGTACAGAAAATTCTGCCGGGCGGAAGGTCTCCAGCGGGATACCTTGAGCGTTTGGAGTCCCCGGCTGTGTCGTTTTTTTTTCAAACAGGTGACTTTTAACTCAGATTTTACGTTACAGAACTTTAATCCAGATTAAAGTCAGGGACATTACTGATGCATTAAAAAATAAAGCAATCCGTGATATATACGGATTTAATGTCAAATTAAAAATGTGTTGTTGATCCACTGACTAAACTTATTAACCTTTGCATTGGGTCGTCGGTTTTTCCCGACTTTTCCAAAACAGCTATGGTGAAAGCTATATTCAAGAAGGGAGATCCCTCAGAACCCTAAAATTACAGACGAGTGTCATTGCTGCCAATCATATCCATAATGATGGAGAAATGTCTGGCAAACCAAATAGTCGAGCTCTTTGAGAGAAACAGCTAGTTCTCGGAGAGTCAATGGGGTTTCCGAAAGGGCAGAACTACCACTGACTCATTCTCGTGCCTGGTGTCAGAGATACTGAATGCATTCCACGAGAGGCAGTATGAAACGGTTCTGTGATCTGAGCAAGGCCTTTGACTGTGTCAGTCATGATATCCTCCTACAGAAATTGCAGCACTACAGGTTTTCGAACAACAGTGCTCGGCTGATGAGGTCATACCTAGAGTCTAGAAGCGTAGAAGCAGATGGTGGAGGTGGGAGGGGTGTCGTCAGCGAGGAGAGAAATCGATATAGGTGTGTCACAAGGGCCTGTGCTGGGACCAATTCTGTTTCTCATATACATATCAGTACGATTTGCCTATCAGTGTTTGCGGAGAAAATACACACTCTTTATTGCTGACGACACCACCATGTCCTTTGCGTCTGTTTCCCTGGGGGACGCGATGGCGGGGGTCGAGGTTGCGCGGGAGAGTGCTGAGGACTGATTTCGATCTAATAGGCTCCTTCGTAACACGAGTAAAACAAACCAGGTTACTTTTGCCATGAGAGATTTGCCGGTGACTTGACGTAAGTGAAGTTCTTCGGCGCTGTTCTTGACATGAGGATGTAGTGGGGAAGACATATTGACATGATTGCTGCCAAACTTAACAGATCTTTGTACGTGCTCGCTATATTTCATGCTCACATAGCATATGCAACTCTATTGTGGGGGCGCTCGCCAGAAGCGAAAAGGGTTTTTGGTTTGCAGAGGAAGGCTGTGAGAATGTTGGATGGAGTTGCGTATAGGGATGATTGCCGTGAGGAGTATGTTAGGATGGGGATATTGACAGTGCCATGTGTGTATATATACTTAACTGCTTGGTCGCCGGCTGCGAAGGCCCGTTATAGAACCCTTGAGGAGCAACATAGTTATGCCACTAGAAATGGACATAGACTCGTTCCGCCAGACAGGCGGCTGGAAAGGTGTCGGGATGGGCCGGGATATTGGGCGGTTAAGCTATACAATAAATTGCCTACAGAAATAAAAAAAATACCCTTGAACTCCTTCAGAGTGAGGTCCACAAGGTAAGCCTTGTGGAGTCTTGCTTCTATACATTGGATGATTACTTTGACTCTGATTTTAATTTTGATCGATAGGATGATTGCGTGTTTGTATTGTATGAGTAATTGTGAGGATTTCTTTTTTAAATTATGTTTAGCTACAGGATAGCCCATAGGTTCTTTCTTTTGACGTGTGTGACACTTTGTGATAGATTGATTTTAAAACGAGTGGACAATAGGAACTGAATCCAACGGTTTCTTGTTCTTTTTGATGTCCCTCCCACCAAAGAATGTCTCGTAGGTGCAATAATTTGGAATAAGAGTCGGATCCAGAATGAATGAAAACTGTTCTGCGGCCGCCTTTTATAGCCGAACAACAATATTCGTCAATTTCCCCCTGGGATCCAAGTGCAGGTCCCGAGATCAAAGGTATTAGTCTCATACGAGGTTCACAGAAAATACTTTACATTCAATATTGACTTCTTCTATTAACCAAAAACTGTTAACCTCGTATGTTTAACTTGACACCGGATTATTTACGTTTCGAAGTACAGTCCACGTTTAGTCTTATCTCACAATTAATTTGTCATGCCCTAAAACTGATAAAGAAAATTAGTAACTTCGTTACACTGTAGTAACCTCAAAGTTTTCTTATTCTTCAATAGTTTGGGAGATAGTTCCCTTCTAGTTGTCTATTTTTAGGTACCTTTAAAATGTGCTTTAGAAACATTGACAAAAAATTCTTCTTATGGGACTATTATGTTTTTTCGTTGAAGAAAAATTTAATGACACCGAAACGATAGCAAGCGACGCGATTCTTTATGTATTGCCTAAAAATTTGGCTAACGGCTAAGAAGCCTTTCTTTTCTTCTGAGAGGCTAAAATAAAATTGTTTCAAAAGAAAGTCAAATAAAGTGAATTTCGTGTCGTCTGGCCTATTATGCTCCCAACGATCTCGAGGCATTTAATATTGTTCAGAAAGAGGATGAGCGCAGCAATAACTTTGAAACGGGATAAAAATGGTCCCGTTGAAAAAGGTAAAGGATTACGCGATTATGTCAGAATTATTGCTTGTTTTTTTGCCTGCTTTCGTATCATTTTTGATAAGGGAATCGAGCGGCTTTATTATAATCTCAAGGACTGCTTTGAAATATTCATTGTGGGAAGATGAACGGGAACATGGGAGCAAATACCTCTACTACCGTAAAATAAAATAACCAATTATTGGTACATATTTCAAGATCACCTACTCGATATGGCAAATAAAAAATAAGGCACCTACACTTATTTAGCGTACGTCTATGCACATTTCTATTAGGTCTTCAAGGAATGGCAATAAATCAATTCCAGAACCGCGGAAGGTAGGTACTCGAATTCCAGAAATGTTCCGTTGTCGAAAAGTAATAAAATAATTTCTGGATTTAAATTCCCAATAACTTCACGCTTTCCCGGAATTTATCGATTTCAATGTGTTAACCATAAATCTGAAGATTTTGGTCTTTTTTTCCACCGAACATTGAATTATGGCGGTTTGAACGTAATTGCTAACTGATTGGAGCCTGATGCTGTAAATCCACCAAATAGAGGCTTTAAAAACTTTCAAATTTGTTCTAATGGGTTTTAAAAGAGAAACGAAAAATTGACTAGTAGGTACTATTTATTACAGTAATACGATACACTTATAAACAATGATCTAGACATCTTTAGTTACTTAGAATTGATTTAGAGTTAGTATTTACATTAGTTGTAACGTCACCAATCACATCAGACGTTACGTGGAAATGTATACATATATATCTATATCGATACACACATATATATAAATTGCTGTTTATAAGCTCTTATATAGTTATTTCTAAATCCATCTACATACATAATGTATATATGTACACAGGACCTCAAATTATATAAAGTAATTCATATCCTTATTCCATATTCTAATATGTATTGATGACTTTTTGAATAGAAAATTATGTCATTCATTAAATCGTCATCGGGTAAATAGAACCTAAAAACTGTTTTTCCAGATATAAACAGAGGTTGGTTTCATCAACATGTTCTCGGACAGTTGAAATGCCAGTCCTCTGTATATGACAATTAATGCGGTATATATACATGTAAATTTGCCTGAGGGTGGCTCTTTGTATCGGAATACGTTTGTGAGCTTCTATGTAATTCTGGATTTGGATTAACTCAGCTCGATATAGAGTGTTAAATAACGCCTTGCCATCGGAGAATTAGAGATGCCAATTGTTGCCTACCTCTATGAGATCCCAAAGCGCTTTTATTGTAGAAAATTTCGAATCCCCTTTATTTGTCTGCAAACCTTTGGGCTAATTTCGTTTAATTTGTAACTGGGACTAACGAAGCGTTCACCATTAACAACAAACGCCTCAGAGGAGTATTTTTTATGCTGCCTTGGTCGGTTTATTTTTATTCCATCACCTCCGTATACGCTAATAATGCAGATGTTGAGCGTCGTTCAATATAAGTTCTAACTGAACTAATTCCCGAACTAACCTCAATACATCCTTGATTCCGTCAAACGTCCCAAATTAACGTCCATTGTAATGTATAACAATTAGGTAGCTGAATGCGTCGTTTTGCGAGCCCAATGTTATTCGAAACATGTACAAAAGAGGTGACGTTTTGAAACTTCAGGGTATATACTTACAGGAGTTCTCTAAGGGAAAATATTTAATAATAAGTTGGCGTAGAATTTAGTGCTGCACAATATGCCACTGTACAGCAGAAACTAAGTTCATGAGATATTCAACAAGTTTGCCGCCAGATGGGTGTCTGATTTCGCAAGCTCAACTTGCATCACATAACTTAGTTTCCTCGGCATATTTTGCTCTTTTACAGCGGTTCACCCTATTTTATTATTGCTGTTAAAGTTGGGTGTCTTAATTCGTTTAAAGCCAAGTGAGAGAGACAAATTTTTATTGCGTCCTAGTTAGGTGGCAAAACCAAAAATTAGCAACCGTTAACCTTTTACGTCTTTATTCCCTACTAACAGGGGACCAATTAAAACTTGTTTAATCCTCCGAAACAAGCAGATAAAGTGTCGGTTTACACCGATCGAGTTATAAAGTAACAAACTCCCTAGCCATAGGTAGGGATTCACTGCTGAAGAGATAGAGAACGAGAACAAATAAAAACTAGAGCAGAAGTTCTGCTTCTTACCTGTCTGAGACAACTCTCTGAAGATTTAACTTGAAAATCGACAAAAGGCGAAAGGTATTACGAACAGGATACGCTTCGAAGAAACTATGGAGCTGAACGCGACAGCGTATTTATGGCTGAGCCTTGCCTCCTTAAGCATGATATTAACTCATGGTCCCCTGACATGGCCTTTTAAATCTTACCTAAAGCTTAATAAAGATGTGGGAATTTCTATTTAGCGTCTTACTGTGTCAGCAAAACTCAGAGGTACAAACTTATAACGACATAAGAAAGAGGCACTTTCAAATTATTTGGTGAGTTAACGGCCGATTAGGCCGGTATTTTGCAACCAAATCTCGAGGATTCAAAAGAAAGGTTGAATATTTGAAAAATCACTATCTTTTTGGTGATACTAGTGATAGAAAGTTGAACTGAATCCAATTTTTTTGCTAATTATACTGGCTAAAAGTAGGAAAAAATAAAGAAAATAATGTATGTAGGTTGTTTACATTTCACCCTGTAGATTCCACTTTTTTACGCTTAAGTCTACAGGTCGGTGTAAAAGAGAAACTGGCACGCGTGCCTTGTTAGTAGAAAATTAGCTGACCCTATATGATTTGAAAATTCAGTATTGATTTTCAATCAATAGGGCATGGCGAGCCAACTCCGCAATTCCGCGTTTTCGCCTATATGTGGACTTAGCCATTTGGCACATATTCTAATAGAGTTTTTCACTGGCAGCACTAGTGCGTACTGCGTGTTCAACCAAAATATAAAGAAGGACATACACTCAGAGTGCACTAGTAGACCAATGAAAAAACGTCAGTGCAATGAAAAACATCAAATCAAGATCCTATAGCGTTGAATTTGACATTGTTGAAAATTTTTAAACTTTAAATTTGCACTTTGAGGGCGATTTGTGTTGTGGCCGTGCCTCGAATTGAACGATTTTCTATCCCAAGAGATACCTAGGAATGTCTTCTTTCCAGCATCTAGAAACCACTTTTTCACTAGAAAATCGGAATCAAAATCAAATTCCGAAAAATCAAATTTCTTCTTGAAATCAAATTTCCAAGCAAACCCTGTAGCTGTTTGCCCGAAGCCTGTTGTCTTCGGGCAAACAGGGAGCTGCCATTGCGTTCGGACCCCCTCATCTGACGGATCATACTCTAAACTTGGACTAAGAAAAGTCAGCCGAAGAACTGTACGGCACGTGAAAATGTGGCCATTTTTAGGGAGACTATTTGCAAAATGCGCGATTCCCGTGACCGTGTTCACCAAGCCCTGCCAATAAGAAAATTTCATGTTGTGAGAGTCGGCCATCTGTCGAATTTCTTTCTAAGAGTATTTCAATCATTGAATTCTTATTAACGAAACAAGAGATGGAAATAGGTAATCCCATAGCGCGTCCAGCCGAGAATGCTGTAAACTAGTGATTGTGTGCAGCACGTAACCACATTAGGAGTATACATCGAGCAAATCTGGAGACCCTCTCCTATTTTACAGTTTTGGCTCCCATTTTTAGCAGTGGGAACCATTGAACTGATGACGACATTCGCCGGAAGTGACGTCTCGGTGACGTCATGACGTCTTTCGTCAAATGATTGCAAAGCAGTTTTCACTGTCATTATTTTTATTATTTCTTATCTCCTAGCTAAAGCGCTAGGGCTCCCAGCCCTTCGCTGATATTGTATAACTGTAAAACGTACATATAATTGTAAAACAGGAGGGGGTCTCCAGATTAGTTCTATGTCTTCGGGTATATTGGGCACTGCAGTCAGGCATCTGACGGATCAAAGTTTGAACTAAGACAAATCGGCCGAAAATCGTGGAAAACTGTACAGCACGGAAAAATTTTGACATTTTTAGGAAGGCAAAATTAACGATCCTCGTAATCGTTTTCACAAAGCCTTGCCAATTTGAAAATTTCATTTCGGGACAGTCGGCCGTCCGTTGACTATTTTATAGCCTTTTTGAAAAAAAAAAAGTTTAAACCAAGACAAATCGGCCGAAAAGCGTGGAAAACTGTAAAGCACGGGAAAATTTTGACATTTTTAGAAAGGCAAAATGAACGATCCTCGTGACCGTTTTCACAAAGCCTTGCCAGTTTGAAAATTTCATTTCTGGACAGTCGGCCATCCGTTGCATATATTAGAGCCTTTTTGAAAAAAAAGGTTAAACTAAGAAAAATAGGCCGAAAAACGTGGAAAACTGTATAGCACGGGAAAATTTTGTCATTTTTAGGAAGGCAAAATGAACGATCCTCGTGACCGTTTTCACAAAGCCTTACCAATTTGAAAATTTCATTTCGGGACAGTCGGCCATCCGTTGAATATACAGGGTGGACCAGGTTTTTGTTGCCAAACTTTAAGGGGGTATTCTACGTCCAAAAATAACCCTAGTTTGCTATATAAACCATAGTAGAAAAATACTCCGTTACGAAAATTCATGGTGTTAAAGTTTTTTTGAAAAACCAAAAAATCGATTTTTTTCTGAAACTGCCAGAGATCTTTTAATAAAATTTTACAGGTGTCAATAGCGATGAAAGACTCAAGTTTTGTAATATAAAAGGTCTTTTCAGCATTACCAGTGGTGTGCACTGCGGCTCGCGACTGGTTATTTTTCAACAAAAAAAGTGGTACGCTACTGGTTTTTCTGAAGTTAAAAATTATTTTTGAGGTCCTTGTTCAATTTGAAAGAAAATATATTCTCTTGGCTTTTTTTCGTACGGCGCCCCTGTAAATAAATATTAAATGACTTAAAAACTTGTCAGTGTTTGCCTTTTAAAAGATTATTAATTTTGTTACTTGCGTACCGCCAGATAATCAATATTTGCCACGCCTTGTTGGCGTAGGTTTTCCTGGCAACCTAAAACAGCCAAGCTTATTTTTTTTAACTGTGTTGTAACAATATTTATTTTCATAATTAAAAACTAAAAGTAACTAAAACAATAATTGAAAACATAACAAAAACAGTTATAAAAATTGTTCAAAATGGGAACCATTGTGTGGTAGTGTACTAGATGTGGTAATATTTGATTGCAACCATATCTTATGCGGTTCATAAGTTCTTCCGTATTGACAGGTGTGGCATAAACTTTCTCTTTTAAAAAACCCCACACAAAAAGTCTAACACTGTAAGATCCGGAGACCGTGATGGCCATGTAACTGGACCCCCTCTACCAATCCACCTATCCGGAAAATGATTGTCCAGCCAATTTCTGACATTTCTGCCAAAATGAGCGGGACAACCGTCAAGCTGAAACCATGCATTCTGTCTTAAAAGGATCGGTATTTCGTGCCACATATTCGGAGTTTCCGTTTCTAAAAACTCTAAGAAGTTTTCTGAGTTCAAACGTCGAGGTATAAATAGGGTCCAAATAAATGGTTGTTGTAAATTCCTATCCACACATTTAAGCTAAATTTCAATTGAAAATTTCGAGGTCAAATGGCGTGAAGATTTTCATGGTCCTATACATGTTGATTATGCAAATTAACTGCGCCGCGGCGGGTAAAGCAGCACTCGTCAGACCACTGTATGTTGTTCAAAAAATCCCTGGTTTCTTGAACTGAGGGGGGGGGGGGACTGAGAGAACTTTTTTCTTTCAAATTGAACAAGGACCTCAAAAATAATTTTTATCTTCAGAAAAACCGGTAGCGTACCACTTTTTTGTTGAAAAATAGCCAGTCACGAGCCGCAGTGCACGCCACTGGCAATGCTGAAAAGACCTTTTTGTATTGCAAAACTTGAATCTTTCATCGCTATTGACACCTGTAAAATTTCATAAAAATCTATGGCAGTTTCAGAAAAAAATCAATTTTTTGGTTTTTCAAAAAAAAATTTAACACCCTGTATTTCCGTAACGGAGTATTTTTCGACTATGGTTTATATAGCAAACTAGGGTTATTTTTGAACGTAGAATACCCCCTTAAAGTTTGGCACCAAAAACCTGGTCCACCCTGTATTATGGCCTTTTTGAAAAAAAAAAGTTTAAGCTAAGACAAATAGGTCGAAAAACGTGGAAAACTGTATAGCACGGGAAAATTTTGACATTTTTAGAAAGGCAAAATGAACGATCTTCGTGGCCGTTTTCACAAAGCCTCACCAATTTGAAAATTTCATATCGGGACTGTCGGTCATCCGTTGATTACAGCCTTTTTAAAAAAAAAGTTTAAGCTAAGACAAATTGGCAGAAAAACGTGGAAAACTGTATAGCACGGGAAAATTTTGACATTTTTAGAAAGGCAAAATGAACGATCCTCGTGACCGTTTTCACAAAGCCTTACCAATTTGAAAATTTCATTTCGGGATAGTTGGCCATTCGTTGAATATATTATAGCCTTTTTGAAAGGCGGTTCTAAAACGCTCTGAGAGTATTCCCATCCTTCAATTGTTTTTAAGGAAACAAAGGATGGAAATAATCTCATAGCGGCCACCCGAAGAAGCTGTAAGGTGTTGCTTGCGTGCAGCACATCACTACGTTAGTTCAGGAAAAAAACAATTTGTGTTAATGTTTTGTTTTTGTTAATTAATGGAAAACGACCACTTATATGGCAAATATCATATAATTAATTATTAAATTGAAATATTTACTAAAATACTCGCACGGTGACATCATATGCACGAATGGCATTTTGTACTTTGAAATTCACTTTGACGTTTTTTGTCAACCTTCTTGACATCTTGACGTGAGCGAAAGAGAGATGGGTAGAGATATTCAGAGATCTTTAATTGCTAGACACCAAACAACAACGCATAGATTGGTACAGTACACCACAAAACAAACAAACCCTCATTTCAGAGAGCTATTTTTTGCTAAATTAAACTTATCTATATAAATAGATAATTTTTCTGTGTTCAGGTTTAATGGTTCTTCAACTTTCAACGAAACCGAGGATATTTTTACTAATAATAATAAAGTAGAGAAATCGAAACAATGGGTTTGTCTTTTGTCAATTTACAAGTTGGTTCACTAGAGACTTCGGCTGAGCTCAGAGGCAGGAAAAGCAAACACGGCTGCCCTTTGCTTGCAAAACTTTCCCAAATCCCATTTTTATTCGCAACTTCCGAGCTGGAGTTTTGTTACTCTATATAACTAATCACGAGCGGGACATATTTTATTTCTTATAAACAGGGATTTGGAAGTTTCCTACTGGCGGGGCGAGTTCCGAAAATTCTTCGTTCTTGTCCAGGGCCTCGTTTCGCCGGACTAAAGCTAATTAGGAAAATAGATTTTTAATGTGACATATGTACTTAACCAGAGGCTTTATGCGGCACACATTCAGGAGGGAAAAAATGCTTATTTCATTTAGACTAATATCTTGCCTTTACCCGAGGGCTATTACATCTTAATTATACAGAGTTCCCGGACATGGAAAAACATAAAATAAGTTAATAAAAATGGCAATCAAATCTGGTTTATCTCCCCATTTCGGTGGATGTCTGGCAATAAACCGTCGACAAAATAACGGACCCATTTGCGAAAAAACACTGCCCTTAAGTTCAAGAAAAGCCTAATACTGTGAAACTGTTTTATAGGAAAAGTTCATCTTGTGATCTTATTGTTCCCAATTTTCCATCTGGGACAATAAGCCCGGCAAAAGGGCTTAGAAAGGCGACTTTTTGCCTCGGCTTTAGTACAATTCATATAGGAACTAAAAATACCTACTCACCAGTTTTATGTCGGCCAGAAAGCATGAACCTTTCAGATTATTATTAATGGTCCACTAACAGAGCGTCCGTATCGGAGGATCAACAAAATTGTCTCATTATAAACTGTCACATTTTCTCAGTGTAGAAAAAGGGAGAGGGCATTATTCTTTAATGGTTTATTTCAAACATGTCACTGGCTTGGGTTAATTAAATTTCTCTGGAGGAATGCCGGTTCGACAATGTGAAGTCTTAATTTCGCGGTGAGACAAAGCCATTCTCACTTTTTACTCTGGAAAAGTTTAAATTAAAAAAGAAAGAGATTTACCATCGTTTCTTAGCTCAAAGCGTAAACACGTACTTTCGAAATAATACAAACAAAAAGCACCGGTATTGTTGCTTACGGGGAATACTTTCCCATTACAGGATGCAAAAAGAACATCTCAAACTATTGATTTTCCCAAAGGTTGCAGAAGAGCCAAGTAAAATACGAGTAGCTTTAGAGTAAACGACTTTAAAAGTTGCCGTTTCCATGCAAGCAAAATAAAATAAAACTTGAGTTTATTGTCAAAAAATATTTTGGATGGAATTCGTGAAGATTGTACCACTCGTTGATGGAAAGACTCAATCCAAAGCCATTTATTTCAACGTAATGTCTATGTACATGCGTTTCATTAACTTTGATAACATTTTTTGGTAACTTTTTTGTTTTTAAATATATCGGAATGAAGCAAAAACCATATTGCATAGTTGACTAGCAAGTTTTTTCTATGTTTTCTATATATGGCGTCTGTATAAGTAGGTCATATGCATAAACATAAAATAATAAATACAAAGCAAAGTAAATTTGAGTGGTGGTATTAAGCAACTAGTTAATTACATGTCAAATTATCATAACAATTCCTCTACTTGTCTTCCATTTTTCTCAACACATTTTTCATACACTATAATTGTATGATTTACTGCGTTTAGTAACATTTCTGAATTTTCCTTCATCTCATTAATTTCAATGATGATTCTTTGTCTCAACTCTTCAGTATTATCATATGCATGGTGTTTAATACCCTATATTTTTAAACGTACTCTCACATTTTCGGTACAAATTTACAAGTGTCGCGTGGTTTCGTAACATAAATGTGCCCACATATTTTCCGTACAGAATTTAGCAGTGTTTATTTTTTGTTCTCCAATATAGGTTTAAAATGTACGGGCACGTTTACGTATCCTCCCATTTTTAGGCATACCGAAAATGTGTGGGCACGTAAACGTAACATGAGAACCATTTTCTGTACAGAATTTAGCAATGTTTAATTTTCGTTGTCTAATATAAGTCTGCAAATGTACGGGCACGTCTACGTGCCCTCTCATTTTTTGGCATAACAAAAATGTGTGGGAACGTAAATACGTGCCCACACATTTTCTGTACAGAATTTAGCAGTGTTTAGTTTTCGTTGTCTAATATAAGTCTGAAAATGTACGGGTACGTCTACGTGCCTTCTAATTGTGAGGCATACCGAAAATGTGTGGGAACGTAAACGTAACGTGCTCTCGAACGTACGGGCACGTCTACGTGCCCTCTCATTTTTAGGCATAACAAAAATGTGTGGGCACGTAAATATGTGCCCACACATTTTCTGTACAGAATTTAGCAGTGTTTAGTTTTCGTTGTCTAATATAAGTCTGAAAATGTACGGGTACGTCTACCTGCCCTCTAATTGTGAGGCATACCGAAAATGTGTGGGAACGTAAACGTAACGTGCTCTCGAACGTACGGGCACGTCTACGTGCCCTCTCATTTTTAGTGATAACAAAAATGTGTGGGCACGTAAATACGTGCCCACACATTTTCTGTACAGCATTTAGCAGTGTTTAGTTTTCGTTGTCTAATATAAGTCTGAAAATGTACGGGTACGTCTACGTGCCCTCTAATTGTGAGGCATACCGAAAATGTGTGGGAACGTAAACGTAACGTGCTCTTGAACGTACGGGCACGTCTACGTGCCCTCTCATTTTTAGAGGCATAAAGAAAATGTGTGGGCACGTAAACGTAACGTGCCCATACATTTTCTGTACAGAACTTAGCAGTGTTTAGTTTTCTTTGTTCAATATAAGTCTGAAATTGTGTACGGGCACGTTTACGTGCCCTCTCTTTTTTAGGCATACCGAAAAAGGTGACCCCAAAAGAAAAAATCCATTACTATCAGGTAGGACTGTTTGGTGGCCTCGAAATTGTTCCCCATTTTCCTATCCAACCAATTGGATATTCCACATTAAGGTAGTTTTGAACTTGAATTACGGTGTGAGGCGAAGCATCATCACTGATATCCTTGACATTTTATTTGATGGATCATTCGAGGATTATTCGTAGACCAGTGTCGTGTGTTTTGACTATTATACCAGGTTTTGACTATAATCAGGGTTTTGGTAATATCTGTTTAGGAATTCCTCACAAAATAAGCCTTCTCTGGCACTGTTCGTCGCTTAGTATCTGGGTTTTCCGAAACTGCGGTTGGGCTTTTTTGTTTCAGCAAGTAAATCGCAAGCATATCACTCCTTTCTCGAATACTAAACCGTACCATTTTGAAAATGTTAAGTAATTATCAAATAGACATGTATTAAACTCAATCACATACTTAATGTGACAAAATATTAGTATCAATATGTCAAAATGTAAACAAATTGTTTTGTTCATGACACACTTTGTACTTAGCTAAAGCTGAAGTTTAGCATTGCTTGTGCCGTGCTGGGCACTTATTCTATAGAAAGGTGTGAAAGTGAAAATGAAAATCTCTGGCCAATGGAATTGGTCAATAGATTTTTTTGACCAATCAAGGTTGTCAAGATTTTCATTCTCTGGGCGACGTCACATACAGCAGAACGAAGCGGAGCGGAACGGAGCAGAACTGTCAATAATGTCATTACACATCTCAACAACGTCATTACACGTGTCAATAATGTCATTACATATGTCAATAATGTCATCACACATGTCAATTCCTATTAGGCAATGGCAGATGACAAGACATTTAGATGGCAGACAATTAGAACAATTTTTATGATAATTTTTCATGTTTGTAAAACTATTGTTTAATACTACCGCTCAAATTTACTTTGTTTTCTATTTATTATTGAATGTTTATATAACCAACTTATACAGACTCCATTTTCTCAGAAACAGTCGAAGATGGGTATAGGGTATGCTTTTTAAAATATAGTTGGAATTTTGAGTAGAATCCAAATATCCAATTACATACAGGGTGTTCCATTAAAAAAAATATAAAATAGGTTCAAATCTCTCGAAATCATTGGTCTTTTGTTTGCTTCTTCCATTAGGGAAAAACTTGCTGGTCAACTATGCAATATGGTTTTTGCTTCATTCCGATATATTTAAAAACAAAAAGTTACAGCTCATCAAAATGTTATCAAAGTTAATGAAACGCACTGTACATATTTTTTTTTGCACAATTTTTTCCCGATACATTTCAATGAACAATTTTATTATTAAAGAGTGAAAGGTGCAAAAATATTCAGTTCTATGGCCAAAGAACTGCACTCTGCAGCACCATAATGTTCATTGAACAGACAAAGATGCAGATATAAGTACGACAAGAAAACAAAGGATGAAAATAGTCTGAAGTCCACAAGTAAGAAGAAAGCAGGAACTGGATCGCATGTCCTATCAGCTGACCATATGTCAAATAATTTTTTCAGCAGGTCTATCAGCATTTTCGGGTGGTCGTTCTGAAACTATCCCTATCACTTAATTCTTAATGGGAAAATAAAGGATGGAAATATTTTCAGAGCGCTCTAGAGCGGCCAGACAAAGACGCTATTTACTGTGCACATGTTCGAACTTTTGCACTTGAGAGCGTAACATTTTTACACCCGTCTCAATTATTAATTCCTTCCGTTAATAAATTTGTTCATTAAACAACTTTTGATTAGGGCGTGTTATAAAATAAGGTGGTCGTTCTGAGACTATCCCTATCACTTAATTCTTAATGGGAAAATAAAGGATGGAAAAATTTTCAGAGCGCTCTAGAGCGGCCAGACAAAGACGCTATTTACTGTGCTCATGTTCGAACTTTTGCACTTGAGAGCGTAACATTTTTACACCCGTCTCGATTATTAATTTCTTCCGTTAATAAATTTGTTCATTAAACAACTTTTGATTAGGGCGTGTTATAAAATAAGGTGGTCGTTCTGAGACTATCCCTATCACTTAATTCTTAATGGGAAAATAAAGGATGGAAATATTTTCAGAGCGCTCTAGAGCGGCCAGACAAAGACGCTATTTACTGTGCTCATATTTGAACTTTTGCACTTGAGAGCGTAACATTTTTACACCCGTCTCGATTATTAATTTCTTCCGTTAATAAATTTGTTCATTAAACAACTTTTGATTAGGGCGTGTTATAAAATAAGGTGGTCGTTCTGAGACTATCCCTATCACTTAATTCTTAATGGGAAAATAAAGGATGGAAATATTTTCAGAGCGCTCTAGAGCGGCCAGACAAAGACGCTATTTACTGTGCTCATATTTGAACTTTTGCACTTGAGAGCGTAACATTTTTACACCCGTCTCAATTATTAATTCCTTCCGTTAATAAATTTGTTCATTAAACAACTTTTGATTAGGGCGTGTTATAAAATAAGGTGGTCGTTCTGAGACTATCCCTATCACTTAATTCTTAATGGGAAAATAAAGGATGGAAATATTTTCAGAGCGCTCTAGAGCGGCCAGACAAAGACGCTATTTACTGTGCTCATGTTCGAACTTTTGCACTTGAGAGCGTAACATTTTTACACCCGTCTCGATTATTAATTTCTTCCGTTAATAAATTTGTTCATTAAACAACTTTTGATTAGGGCGTGTTATAAAATAAGGTGGTCGTTCTGAGACTATCCCTATCACTTAATTCTTAATGGGAAAATAAAGGATGGAAATATTTTCAGAGCGCTCTAGAGCGGCCAGACAAAGACGCTATTTACTGTGCTCATATTTGAACTTTTGCACTTGAGAGCGTAACATTTTTACACCCGTCTCGATTATTAATTTCTTCCGTTAATAAATTTGTTCATTAAACAACTTTTGATTAGGGCGTGTTATAAAATAAGGTGGTCGTTCTGAGACTATCCCTATCACTTAATTCTTAATGGGAAAATAAAGGATGGAAATATTTTCAGAGCGCTCTAGAGCGGCCAGACAAAGACGCTATTTACTGTGCTCATATTTGAACTTTTGCACTTGAGAGCGTAACATTTTTACACCCGTTTCGATTATTAATTTCTTCCGTTAATAAATTTGTTCATTAAACAACTTTTGATTAGGGCCTGTTATAAAATAAGTTTTGCGCAACAATCTTACAGTTTGTCACGTATAGACACGAAATCTTCGCCCCTTGCCTTTAATAGCGAATGATGATCAAAATTGATGACACATATCCCACATAATTAATAATTTATATGTACAGAGTAGGGTAGTATAGGTTCAAGACATGTAGTTACACTCATTCTACAATTTACGTACTTTAGGGTTTAGAGTAGTTCAATTTGGTTCCTGATTATTGACCAAGTCTAATTTGCCTACAATAACTATTTTCAGTTTAACAAAAAAAAATATTTACATTGCGAAAAATCTTCTCCTTAAGATACTAAAAAATCACATTTATGACGTTAATATGCCCATTGCTCAAACTATTTTTCAAAAATGTATATATAAGCAAATCTATCAGCGTTTTCAAGTATCCGCACTAGAGCGCTCTGAGAGTATTCCCATCCTTTGTTTCCTCAATAAAAATGTAAGGACGGCAATACTCCCAGAGCGGTCTAGAGCAGCCATCCGAAAACGCTGTCTGTTTCTATAATAATTGTTTGTGGTTTTTATAGGTTTATTTCAATGTATACGACGTGTTCATTAGAATCCGACATCTAGCCAGCTATGAAATCTAGTTGTTATTTTGAAACGTTTCGTAACTTATTCCTTTGATATTTTAGTTGTCACTTAATTATGTCAAAATCGCTGACGACATTGACCGCTCCAGAGCGCTTTGTTTGAAAATATCCTTATTATTTGAAATGTTGTACAGAGCAGGAGCAGGCGACATCCACCAGCGAATTTTAGATCCAATACTGTATGGCAGATGGCTCTCAGTTCGAGAAGAAGCCCATATTGCTCTTTACCTCGCTGGTTATGGGAACCAGAACGAAGTGAAAGGAATGTAGGTGGTCACCAATTTGTCCAGCAACCCACCTGCATACTAGTTTCGAGGTCTAACCCTCATCAGTACAGCTTTGGCTGGTCGATAAATTGATGACCCATTATTCGGCTAATTGAAGCCGGAAACGCACAGAGTACCGGTGAGATGTTGTACAGAGCTGGAGTGTGGTGATCACCTACACTCGTTTCACTTCGTTCTGGTTCCGACAACCAGCGAGGTACAGAGCCATATGGGCTGCTTCTCGAACTGAGAGTCATCTGCCATGCAGTATTGGATCTAAAATACGCTGGTGGATGTCGCTTGCTCCTGCTCAGTACAACATCTCACCGGTACTCGGTACATTTCCGGCTTTAAGCCTCTGAATTATGGTTCCCAATTTGTCGACCAGCCAAATCTGTACTGATGAGGAGTAGACCCCGAAACTAGTATGCAGATGGGTTGATCGACAAATTGGTGACCACCTACACTTGATCCTTATCCTTTGTTTTCTTGATATAAATATAAGGATGAGAATAGTCTCAAACCAGTCTAGTGCTGACACCCAAAATGACAGCTAATAAGTAAGTGACAAATGTCAACAAGTGACAGTGACAATTAGTAGATGGCAGATCAAGTTACGACGTGCCCTTATAACTCATTTTAAAAATCATAGCCAACTAGATGACGTTTTATAATAAACACCCCGTATATAACTCTATACTATACTATAGGTAGGTACCAGAAAAGGTATAGGGCTGTCTGAACCATATAGTTATTATAGCTAATACGTATCTATGTTATTTATTTATTTGTCGTTTATACAGGGCTGGAAAAAATTGGAGATAAGAAGCACCAGAAGTCCTGCAGTCAGAAAAGTGCTTTTTTTCTTGTAAGTATGAGAACAAAAAGTGGGTTTCTTTGAAGAGAAGAGTGAAGAGTTGAGTGCCCTATTGACCGTTCCAGACCAGGTGACTTTGACAAGGTCAGCCTGTGAGGGGAAATCAAACAATGTAGCCAAACGTACGAGATGTTCCCTTCTTACAGCAAGAAAAAGCAGGGGTACAAAGTTAATGTTTTTAAATAAGAATAAAAAATAGTGATGGCACTCCTGCAAACGATTTTCAGGTGTTATTTTGATTAGTCAGGTGAATTTTAACACGTGGTCGGTCATAAATTCTTGTAACACCTTTCATGTTAAATAACGTCATTTTGATGAATTGGTCAATAAGTTAAACAACTCATCTGTTAATATAGGTAGAAATAATTATAGAGTCCCATTTTTTATATAATGCTCTGCTATTTCGCGAAGAATATCATTTTTACAACAAAGCATAGAGCAACATTTTAGTAAACACCACATTGATTTTTGTCAGAGACCTTCTATTAATATTAATAGACTACAACCTGGCCATACGTCACAGAATAGACTAACAGCATTTTCGGGTGACAGATCTAGAGTATGGATGAGAATACTTTCAGAGCGATCTTGAGTGGCCACTTTTGTTTCCAAAAGTTACAACCCATCTCTTTCTACATCTCGAACTCTGACAAGGTTATCTCTCTTACCCGGGCGTGTTTGACCTAATGCTTCTTATGTCGTCGTTGGTGTCACTGATGGCTGCTGCCCCAAAGACAAAGATAAAATATAAGATTTCCTGCAGACGAAAGAGAGTACGCCCTTGATAATTTGGAAATAAGTTGTATCGCCATTATGGTGTCTTCTATAGAAGGTCTCTGATTTTCGTTAATTATTTATTTGATATGCATAAATGCGCACCTAAAAACCCTCATTATATTCAAGAAAACGGCTTTATAAAGTGGAACCGGTATCCAGGGGGTTGCATGATGATGATGAGGACAAATTAACGGTACAATTCTAACCTAAAGAAGACCTGTCTAAACTTGACCGGCTGTTCACCGGACAAAAACGAAACACAGGAATAATATCAGGAGGGTAAAATTTATAGTCCAACTGCGCACTGTAGAGCTGTGCTGCATGGCGGCTGGGGTTTCCCCTTGGAGAACGTGAACGAGGACACTAGCTGCATCGGAAGAGCTGGGAGAGCAAGTGTAGTTACCACTATCGTCTGGAGTGGCCCGTGAAATCAGGAGCCTGCTTGTTTTGGTCTGTTTCTCCGTAACCACGCTTATGCCGCCTCGCTGAGAATAGTTGATAACGTTGCCGCCTCTATACCTGTAACAGAAATAAAGATCTCTTAAGAGGATGAAAAGTTAGTGGGAAGTTTTTCCTGGACCGCCACACTAAACAGACAAAAGAAGTTGTATTCTTGAAATTATGGCCGGCTTAGGGCTGCCAGGTAATTATCTCCGGGGAAAGTTAGAAACTCCGTTATTGGCTTTCAACGCGCTGATGCCTCAAAAAAATGTATTTTTGTTGCGTGACAATGTGACGTGCTTAGAAAATGTAAGCCAGAGGAAGTAGGATACGACGCCGGCGTCTGTTACCAGTTTGCACCAATCTGTCAAGTGTGAAGATGCCAGTGACGTAGCATTGGTATTGTAGCACATAAGAAAATATTTTATTAAAAATAATAATGGAACTAAATTACTATTTGTAACATTAGTAATATTATACGTAATATTATTAGCAAACATCGACTTACTATTAAATAAATAAAAATAATTGTGAATTAATAGTCGTTGATAACCCTGGGATTACATCTCCTGCGCCCCTGGAAAAACTGCTCAAAAATTTAAATAAAAAAACTGTCTACAAGTTACAGGCTTAGAAAAATATTTCCCAAAATAGCATTATTGACTTCACTGCGGTATTTACTAAATCATATTTCGAAGATTTGGATGTAAAATAACTGGTTTTAGAGTTATTTGAAATAATTTAATTGCTGCTGAAAAGCGCCATTATCTGTTAACCTGTGAAACGTAACTCCAGGCTCCTTTCTATAGCCGCTGCTTTTAAAAACATAATCTGCACATCCCACCATTGTAAACAACACAATTATTTATAATATTAAAGTCTTGCAAAATGCAATTTATTGCAGAAAAACACATAGCCAACGAAATGTTTGGTTTTCGCCTTAGACATGGCGTCTCATCATTTTTGGTAACAGCTGCCCATATAGCGGAGAATTGCGCGCGTGGATTCCCTTAGTTTACATTTTCTGAGGTGACGTGTTACGTGTCCGCTATCCTATTTCACACTAATCCACTAATTGGCTAAATCTAAATTAACAACCTGATTACTTCATAAATAATTTATATCCGCTGTCACCCTCAAAAATTTTAGAGCGGAGGGAAAGGTAAACTTTATGTCCGTTCAAAAAAATTGGTTTTCTTTGAAAAAAAACTAGAGGTTATAGATTAAGCTCACCTCTTTCATTAATTGCGGATAAATGCACTTTTTTTAAATAATTTAAGAAAATTTTATTTATTTTTGCAACTTCGATTACATTCAAAATAATCTTGATTACGTTCGAAATAGCTGGTTTTTCTTTAATTACTACATGTAATAGACTAACCTATTAACTATATTAAGTGGTGGTAAATGTGAGTTTTTGTTTTAATAATTTAAGAAAAGTGTTTTTTTTTTGTCAACAATAAATTACTAATATTGGGAGTTTCGTTTTGAGGTTTTGATACTCGTCTTGCCGATATCTTTAGGAAATTATAAATTACCACATCCTTACTGACAGTCTTGACATTTGACAATCCATCTGTGGTAGCTTTAAAAATCCGCCGCGCGGGCTTCTAATATCGATATTGGGTGTCAAAAATGTCATGGATTAACATTTGTTATATATTATACCGACAATGTTGCCACATCTCCCTATATTCAATTACAAATAATAATTGGACAAGTAAAGCACTGCAAGGTGCTCTGCGTAATATGTCTTTGCAGTATGGTGGACGGTTAGGGTCGCTATTGAGCCCTGTTGATTGTTGCTGTTCAGGTCAGGTGAGTTTAGCTATCTTTTTAGGTTAGTTCCGGTCAGTTCTGGTTAGTTCAGGTTTGTTTTGGGTTGGTTCATATTCCCTCGGGGGCACCTGAAACCCCTAGAGGGCGTGTCCCCAGGTGGCGGATATGGACCTCTCAGATATGAGTAGTAGGAGGGAAATCAAATACCTCCCGCGGACCAACAGGCAAAACACCAAGCCTTGCAGAAGGCTAAATCTGCAAATTTATGAAATGAGTGAAGCTAGGAGCATAGTACTTCAGGTGGGTAATAATCCCATCGCTGGCTCCGACCGGGTGAAAAGCCCGGTGGCTAGCGCAGGCCCCAAGGATTCTGGGGAGGGGGGGATACAAGCAGGATAGAATTTATAAAAAAAATGGAAAGAAGGGGATCTCTCAACGATTGGACTTCTGAAGCATATAGGAAGCGCAAGCTAGAAGAGACATATATCGATCAGGAAAAAAACAGCCAGGAAATATACAAAAAGAAGGAGAGCGCTAAAGTATTTGTTTTGAAGGAAACCTTAGAAGAAATAAAAAGGATAGCAGAAAAAATGGAAAGGTTTATCGATAAAAATACAAAAAAAGAAATTAAAGAATTGACCACAAACTTGAAGAGATAAACAGAAATTTGAAACCGAACCTCGATACAAACCTGGCTGAAGGACAACAGCTATGAAAAGGTGGATAAGATGTTAATCGAACAAGAAAGCCAAACGATCAAACACACTTCCGACATGGGCACCCAAACGCATACTAAAGATAGACAGGAAATAAGAAAGAAAATAGAAACAAGAGAGATCGGTTCCCAGACGGGACAATAACCGACTCTGTCAGTGCTACCGCTGCTGCCTACATTATGAAGGCTGGAAAGATGTATCAATTATGACAAGGGGAGCAGTCACTATTTAAAAATACAGAAGTAATCGTAGGTAACCCCCTGGACTCGAAAACATCGACGGTAAAATTGGTTTTTATCGAACCTGATGACATGGACATGAACAGCAGCATTCAGATCATGTTCAAACGACGCTTTCCAGAGATTGTGGAGCTGGAGGGCCTAGAGGTGCCCGAGCAGATAACAAAAATTAAGAACAACACTGAGAGGGAGGCAGTTAAGCAAAAGGGTGTGAAAATCACCCTTGCAGGTAACGAGAAAGCGCTGTTTTTAAAACTAATAAAATTGGAAGAAGAGACCCGAGGAGCGACAAAAATAGCAATGCACCAGGCTAAAAGCGTAAGCTTGAAAATGCTAAGGAAAATAATCGAGATAGTTTTTCAGCACCAGAAGGCCAAAATAAATATCCATACAACAGCTAAAAGAATAGAAACCGAAAAGGAACGCGGGAAACCAAAAAAACGAAAAACTTATGGAACTTATGCTATTGTGGTGGAAAATAAAAAAGAAGAGACCAATCAAACAATAAACAAAATAAAAGAAAGCCTAAAAGACAGCAAAACTAAAAATGCAATAAAGACAATCACAACCAAAAGACAGGGAAAACTAATAATAACGGTGGATAAGGATGAAGGGGCTTTAGAAACAATAGGAAGAGACATAAAATCAAGCATGGGCGAAAGCAACGTAAAGTTGCTCAAGGAAAGGAAAGAAAAGAGCACAATATACATAAGAGCTATGGCCGCCATCGCGACACAGAAGGACGTTTTAATCTCGCTCCAAGAGAAAATTCTGGGATTAAACAAGGAAGAAGTCAGCATCGGACCACTCAGACCCTTTGCGGGCATCGCTTAAGCAACTACTATCAGAATAGAAGAGGAACATGGCAAAGTTCTGCTCAAAAGCCCGGAAATAAGAATTGTTCTGGTAAGATGTAGGATGGAGGAGATCAGAATAGCAAGGTGCAGTAGATGCTGAAGCTTCGATCATCTACCAGAAGAGTGCCGTGGACCAAACCGCAGGGAAACGTGCTACCGATGTGGAAGTAAGGGACACCTAGCCACCGATTGCCAAGAGCAAGTGGAGAGGTACGTCCTATGTGATAAAGAGATAATGCTCTAACTTCAGAGAAGCAGTGAAAACCGCCAGGGCAGCAGCCCAAAAAGAGGCTAGAGGAAGGCTCTACAGCCGATAAGCCACCATATATCCGGAGTTTGAAAACATAAACGAAGTCGTGGACTCAGATAGCCAAAAGAACCTTAATGGCTACGATAAGATGTAGGCAACTAAACCTGAATGGGTGCAAAGCTGCACAATTGCTGCTTTTCTAAAACATAAAGAAAGAAAACATAGATGTCGTACTCGGGCAAGAACCAAATAAAAGAATGGTAAACACCAACATAATCTGTGATAGCTTTATTTATATAAACCGTAGCATAACTGTGATAAGTTCTTGCTTACTAGCCGGCCACGAATAGGTGATAGTGGAGCTAAGGAAAGTGGTCTTTATCTCATCCTACCTGTCGCCAAATGTCAACCTAGAAGAACTGCAAAGACTGTTGTTGGATCTAGATGCCAGGATTGGCACTTTTAATAAGGGCATCTTGCTGGGAGCGGACGTGACCGCAAAGGCAGCTGCCATAGGATCAACCTCATACAACGCCAGAGGGGAGGATTGGATAGCGGAAAAACGGTGGAATATGGGGAACGAGGGACTCACACCCACGTTCTGCGGTGCTAGGGGAAGCTCACTCATAGACTTCACCCTGTACTCTGATAACTTGAGAGGGGAATTGATCGGTTGGAACGTGAGAAGGAAGGAGGTAGAAAATCTGAGCGATCACAGAACAATTAGTTTCAGTATAAAGATGTATCCGCAAGCGAGCGGTTCGAAGATTGTTGAAACCTGGCATAGCTGGAGAATATCGGCCAAAGACCTAGACAACGTCAAAAACCGAATGTAAGACATGCCTCAAAATAGAACAGACGTCACGTCAGAGTCAATGATGGCCGACATAACTAAAATATGCAATGCCAGCCTAACCAAGAGAATTAAGGCGAAATACCCATCTCTTTACTGGTGGAACGGAGACATTGCAAATAAAAGGACTGATTGTAACAAATGGAGAAGAAAACTCACAAGAATAAGAAGAAAACGTCACAGCATCGAGGAGGAGGAAGAGATCAAGAATGAAATCAGAACACACAGAAAGAGCTTAAGAGAGGCAATTGAGAGGAGCAAGCAAGAGAAATGGCGCGAATAATGTCAGGACCTTGATACGGACATCTGGGGTAAAGCATCTGGAGAAAACTCACAAGAATAAGAAGAAAACGTCACAGCATCGAGGAGGAGGAAGAGATCAAGAATGAAATCAGAACACACAGAAAGAGCTTAAGAGAGACAATTGAGAGGAGCAAGCAAGAGAAATGGCGCGAATAATGTCAGGACCTTGATACGGACATCTGGGGTAAAGCCTACCAAATTATTACTAAAAAGCTGAAATCGAATAGAATCACAGCCAAATAGAAAAACTGTTCCCAAAAAGAGAATGGGATATCCGAACTGGTTTTAACTTATTCTCATACTTGGGTCCAGACCTTCTTGCAGTCCCTTCTTTACCACAATCTCCAATAGTTCTGCAGGTTTTCAACAGCTGTTTGCAAATGGGAGTCTGGCCCGATGAATGGAAATTGACCTAACTAATTCTAATAGAAAAACCTGCTAATGGTGCAATAACGGAAAAATCATACAGACCATCTGCCTTATAAAATCTAATGCGAAACTATTGGAGATTGTGGTAAAGAACAGACTGCAAGAGGGTCTGGACCCAAGTATGGGAATAAGTTAAAACCAGTTCGGATTTCGGAAGGGGAAATCAACCCTGGATGCAATAGCATATGTCCAGGAGTTCAAGGATCGAAAGAGGGGCCCACTTCAAAAAAACAGTTTGGAGTAATGGTGACAATAGATGTTGAAAATGCATTTAACTCAGCGCCCTGGGATGGTATCGTCACTGCAATGCAAGAAAAGAGGGTCGATGGTTATAACCAGGATGATACAGACATAGCTATCGGATAGGAAAACCGTGGACTGCATGGGTATGTGTCACAAAGTTACCTGTGGAGTGCCTCAGGCTCAGGGATCCGTATTGGGTTCGATACTTTGGAATCTCTTCTACGATCGTGTTCTATGAACCGAAATGGAGGAGGGCGTGGAGTTGGTGCCTATGCTCACCTGGTAAGCGGAAAAAGGAAATGGCATCTAGAGGAGAAAACAAATCGGGCGGTAAACAACATAATGCAAGGTATCGAGGAAATGAGGTTGAAGGTGGCAGTCAGCAAGACCCAGCCGGTGATATTGACAGGAACACGGACGCTGGATATCCAAAAGGCAATTCAGGCCTTGTCGGGCATACTGCCTATCGATCTGGTAGTGAAAGCGAGAAGTAAGGTATTTAAAATGGGCAAGGAATGGAGGAGCATGGCCAGCGAGGAAGTGTGAACGGAGTGGCAGCACAGATGGACGACATACGAGGGTTGGGCGACGACGTTTGTCATAGACGTCAGGAGATGGTAGAAGCGCGGGGTAGAAGTGGACTGACTTCTTCAAGACACAGCCTATGACGGGGCATGGGATATTTAACATATACTTGCACAGAATTGGAAAGACAGACAGTGATCGGTGTTGGTTCTGCCAAGAGGAAGATACACCGGAACACACGCTGTTTAAGTGCGAAAAGTTTCGAAATGTCAGGGAGGAGACAGGAGCGAAACGTGAAGAAGAGATAACAAAGGACAACATCGGCGAACTTCTGATATCTGCCACAGAATGTATCCTGGAGTTGTTAAGAAACATCATGATGTTTAAAGTTGAGGAAGAGCGACTAAGAAAGATGGCAGGGCTCTGAGAGGCCAGGACATTCCACCGTCTCCTTGAAGAAATGCCAACTGGTGATTCCGAGGGGAAAATTTTTTGAAGGTGAAGAGAGGGAAGGGGTTTTAGTGGATATTGCGCAAGTCGCCGCTGAGCTCCACACTCCCAGGTCGATCAACATCCAACCAACAACGGCCTGGGGTGCGGAAACTCATTTCCCAACCCTCTTTAATAAAAAAAAGGATTGATTCGTGTTAGTTCAGGTTTGCTCGGTTTGGGTTAGTCTAGGTCAGGTTAGTTATGGTTAGATCAGGTTAGTTCAGTTTAGTTCAGGTTAGTTCAGGTTAGTCGCTCAATTTGATTTATGCTAGTTCAGGTAAATGTAAAGATTTGAGGTGTTTCAAGGTTTTTTGAAATTTACAATAAAGAGGGCATCAAATTAAGCAGTTTAAAGCAAACAAATTTGCGGAATATTCATATTTGTTATCGTGTTGTTAGTTAAGTATGCAGTGGATCCTGCAAATGCCCCTAAGTTCAGGCGGCGCGGCCCAAAGGCAAAGTAAAACTCTAGTTCAGTTATGTTTTTCTTTTGGTTTAGTTAGTTCAGTTAAACCTGTCGTTTAAGGTTGTCCCGCAAGGCCCGCCCGTTGGGTTAATTCAGTTTTACTTTTCTTTTGGTTACTTCATTTTTGTTCTTCCTTTGGTTGGGTTAGTTCAGTTATGTTTTCTTGTGATCTGATTAGCCCAGTCTTACTTCTCTTTTATGGCGCCTTTGCTTCTTGTTGCAGCAGCCTTTTAGGCCCGCTACAGAGCCTGTAGCTTGCTACCGTTAAGTGTGGGCTCTGTTCGTTAGGTTAGTTGAGTTTTACTTTGCCTTTGGTTAGTTCAGGTAAGGGCGACTTTTACAACTATCAGTAAAACTTCAGTTTGAAGTTAAAACCCCAGATATGACGTAAATTGCATTGTTAATCTGACAGAATTAATTCTGTTTTTTCAATTCAAACTGAAGTTTCACTGATAGTTGTAAAACTCGCCCTTAGTTCAGTTCTGTTCTTCCTCTGGTTAGGTTAGTTTAGTTATGTTTTCGTTTGATTTGGTTACTCCAGTCTTACTTGTCTTTTACAGCGGCCCTTTTATGGCGGCCTCTGCTTCTTGTTGCAGCGGCCCTTTAGGGCGACTACAGTGCCTTTTGCTCGCTACACATTAAGTGTGTTAGGTTAGATCAGTTCTACTTTCTCTTTGGTTAGTTCAGGATAATTCAGTTATGCTTTTCTTTTGGTTTGATCATTCTAGTTGTCTTTTAGGGCTGCCCGTTAAGGCCGCGTCTGCTTTTTGTCTCAGCAGCTTTGGGGCCATTACGGAGCTTGTTGACTGCTGCATATAAGTGTCGTGGGCTCTGTTGGTTAGGCTAGTTCAGTTTTGCTTTGCCTTTGGTTAGTTCAGGTTAGTTCAGTTCTGTTTTTCCTTTGTTTAGGAGAGTTCAGTTATGTTTTTCATTTGGTTTAGTTAGTTCAGATTTACTTGTCCTTTACGGCGGGCCAAGGACTGCCTCTAGACCTTGTCACAGTTAGTTCAGTTTTACTTTGCCTTTTATTACATTATTTCATGTTATATTACTTCTGTATTTCTTCACGATAAGTAAAGTTTAGTATTCTTTTTTCTTTGGATTGGTTAATTGAAATTACGTTAGTCCAGATTATTTCTTTATTTTTCCATTTTTCTTTAAAACTGGCAATGTTGCATAGTGCCAGAAGCACTACAACGATCTGTCATTGTCATGAAAGTCATTTCATATTTGCTTTTTAGTAGGTTGGAGGACAAAAATAAATAAAATAATTTCAATTTCTCTTAATAATTATTTAATGAAATAAGATTAAAAAAAAGCTTTGTAGATTAAAAGAATTTCATTTCAGTTCAGTTTTTGTGCCTCCATAACCCTTATTTTGTACTGCAAGCTATTGTTTTGTTATTCTTGGTATAGAATCCTATTATATATACATTTTTTTTTAATTATTTTTTGGTACAAATATGAATATTCCGCAATTTTTTTCCCTTTAAAGTACTTAATTTAATGCTTTCTTTCTTGTAAATTAAAAAAAAAATCAAAATTCCGTAGTGCTTAAAACTGACCAGACCCGGATTTGATTTAGTGAAGGTTGGTTTGGGTTAGTTCAGGTTAGTTCAGTTTGGATAAACTAATAACCTAATGATCTGCCAAAAGCTATAAGTTCACAGGTTGGTTGAGATAGGGTAGTTTAGACTAGTTGAGGTTTTTCTTTTTCTTTTCTTCATTTACGTAACATTTGGCAACGTTGCATATTCGTCTTGTCAACAATCCACATGAAACGTTTTGGCATTTATCGCAGTTTGGAATACAGTTTTAGTAGCTTTTTTCATTTAGTCAGTTTTTTTTTTCATTTTTGGTTTTCAGATGTTGCAAAAGAACATTTACTCGCACTTAATATGAAAGAGGTAAGTATAATCTATCACCTATTGTAATTTTTTTTTGAGAAAAAACCGTTTTTTTTTAACGGAAATAATATTTACCATCCCCTAGAGCGGATATTTCAGAAACTGCCAACGATAAATTCCGTGCTCCCCAAAGAACTAACTAAGGCCTCACCGAATTGGCCATACTTTCGCCTCTTGCAGACATCCCGTACAATGAACAATCCTTGGATGTAGCCGTTACACCGAAAAACTTTCATCAATCCCGCTTTACATAGGTATGCTTTCTACATGAGTGTACTCTTAGAGTGGACTCAAGAGAACACTATTTGATTATATGTGACAAACGCCATTTTTATACGGATTCGGAACCTAAATCCTTTAAAAAATAAACATTTGTTTGTCGTTTTGAAAAGATTCAAACACGGGATTTCTTGGCTTGACGATTCAGGAAATATTTCCGCAACCGAAATATAGGAAAACGTTTTGAACCTTACACAAGAGATATGCGGAACCGTTCATGCGGCATAGTAATGAGGGAACTACCTCGTTTATTTTACTATTTGTGAATAGGAAATTCACTCCCCTTTGCGAATTTAAATAATCGCTCGAAGGAATATATTTTAATATTCTTAAGAGCTCCTCGAGGAAGAAATCAATGTGTTGAAGGGCGTTCATTTCGGTCCATTATTTTTGCAATTTTGTTTCGTGAAGTTTAAGATATGATGGCTCTCTCTATTCGGAATTAGAGTCTGGTCGACATCAAAAAGTTTCAGAAAAAAAAGCACGTATTTTAAGTTTAAAGGCACCGTTTATTGTTGCCCCTTTCCACTTAGGATGAATATTTTTTAAATGTAAAATCGGAAAAGTTTTAAAAGGTGTAATTTCAGTGGGAAATTTATTTACTTTCCACGGTGCAAAGGGAAACAAGAAGTTGTGCTGGCTACGGCCATTAAGACTTCCGTTATAATTCCCCAATCTTGATTATGTTTGTTTTATTTTCCTTGAGCAATTAAAGTTGTAATAGAATTTAATCTGACGAATGGGAGTAAAATTAAATATGAACCCCGTAATTTCTAAGCCTGTTTATCATCCTTCTTGCATATTTAACTAACAGAAAACCGAGTAGATAAATTCGCCTGTCTCATTTTTCTTTCCAGAAAATTGCCAGTTGAAACGTGAGGTCCACGGCTATTCTTTAAATATTTCAGGATTATTGTCTTGAAATCAAACTTGCATTATAGAGCAAACAAATTATAAATTAAATGGCTTAAACAAAACAATAGAACTTTCTATATCTCAAGCTGTCCCCGGATGATTTAATGCCCAACATGGTTAGAATCAAAATTAGAAGATCGATATTAATTACCCCTCGCTTATTCGTAAAGTACGCCTTAGCATTTGTCCTAATGTCTTTTACAATAAGGGAACGATGTTTATTTTATGAATCGCATGTTCTGTAGTGACAGAAAGTTTTAATGGTTAATGTTTCTATATGAAAAAAATATAGTCCGCTGTAAAACTTAATTTAGAACTCATTGGGTGAAGCGTACATACGACATCAAAAACGGATCCATGAAAATAAATCAATTAAGGCCGCTTGGATAATTCCATTTAGCGGCGGTGCATTGTAAATATTTCCGGCCAAGCTTTTTTATTCCATATTCCGCCAAATACATATTTCATGGATTTTTGAAATAAAATGAAACTTTAGGCTGTCTTTGTCGTATACCAGGCATTAAACTAAATTGGATTATTTTTCTCCCAGCAGCTGCACCTAATCGAATTGTCGAACTTTCAACCCTCCCCAATTACTTACAATTCTAAATTATTGATTCCAATACTTCTTTCTGAAAATTCTTTAACACGTCTTGTTTGCGCATTAAATGGGATAGATATCTACTATAATTTAGCAAATGTTACTATTATATCAAGTTTTCACATATTTCCAAGAGTCAATAAGAATTTACCTTTCTATGCAGAATAAAGTTACAGCAGAGAAGTGCTGACATTTTAAGAAAATATGAGATAGGTAATGTCCGTAAATCACGCATCCCATGATAAAATGCCAGTAATCTCCAGAACTTTCCTGTAATGGAAGTGCAGTCCATATTCATTGTTAAATCAAAATTCAAATTGAAGAAACGCTCCTCGGTTGTGACAACTATGTGGAACGTCTGAAATTAATTTAAAATCTTCCCAGCGTGACAAGTACTTCGCCATACATCCTTTTGTAAAACAGATGTCTTCTTTGCAGGGCAATAATACTCGAGTTTACGACATTTTTATACGTTTAATTAAACGTTGCTGGAGACCGTGAAAATTGCACATCTGAGAAAATGTAACGTTAATTTTCAAACACAGAATCTGACAATTTTTATTGAAAACAAAAGCTGTATGTCCAAAGATGCAAAGACTGTTGTTTGTTAGTTTCGATATTGAATTTACCAAAACAAACCATTACTCCATCCCCACAATTTATAAATTAGCATATTTAATGACGTCATACGATACAACTCTAAATTAGCATATTTGCTGACGTCATACGTCATCACAAGATTCAAGATAAGCGCTCGCTACTCCATCTGATGTAGAGTTTTCCCGCAGTCGCTTTAGACTACTATGAGAGTATTGCTATCCTTGCATTCAAAGTAAAGAAACAAAGGATGGGAATAGCTCCATCTGAAAATAACCTAACAATTTGACAGTAGTCGTTTCTGCATTTGAATTTAAAGTTGGTGATAATTGTTTACACATAAAATCAATTAAAACAGTTAATTACATTGTAATTGCCCAAGAATTATTCCAACTTCAAGCTACAACCAATATCTGGCAGATACAGGTATGTAGTACCCATTTCGTGTTCAAATTATTTAAATAAAATGAGGTAAATATACCTGCGTGTATTTTAATATACAAAACTTTAACATATATAAAGCCTCGTTACATATACGCGTATCGTTAACGTATCGTTAAGAAGATAAGTTTCGTTAAATATCGTTAAGTCTTGGAGTCCGTTTATAGATTCACGAAAAGAAATAATTTTTCGTCTATAGCGCATGCGCATACATCTCTGTAACCTCCATTTGTTTATGGTAAAAAGCTTGTTGTTGTTTCGTGTTTTTTTTTCATTTAGTTTATTTTTCAGTCACCGCCACTGTTGCCACTGCCGCCAGATGCAGTGTAGTCGATTTTTTACAAAAAGTGGAGTAGATATAAGCAACGACGGAGTAGTTTGATACATTTATTATCATTTTGAGGGCACCAATGCTAATACTAAAAGGAGTATGTCTCTCACTTTCTTTTTGCCTGCTACCAGGGAATTTGTGTACTTCTCTCTCTTTTCGAGCTAACCTTCAAATCCCCTACCACACCCAGGCTTTTTAGGTAGTAAATCTTCAAGTAAAATTCGATTTGATTAAAATTCGATCTTCGATATTGGAAAGGAAATTCGATTTTCGATCACATTAAGTCGATTCAAATTAATCGAGTTTTTTGGTAAAAATAATCAATCTTCGATAAATATTCAACCGAAGTTTACAAATACATTCCGACATACACGGAGATTAATTAAATTTTGATTTTTTTGACTACGAATTTAACTAAATTTCAACTTTAAAGTCAAAAATTAACAAATTTTTGACTTTCGAAATTTACCTTAATTTCGACTTTAAACTAGGATCTTCAATAAATATTCAACTAAAGTTTACAAGTACATTCCGACATACACGGAGTTTAATTAAATTCATTAATTAATTACATTAATTAAATTTATCTAAATTCCGATTATAGATTTCAGACTTAATTAAATACCGATTCTACGGATTCCGAAGTCGGAATTTAACTGAATTCTGATTTCAAACTCGAAATTTTACTAAGTTCTGACACATATGGAATTTAACTAAGTTCTAATTTTTCAAACATGGAAAAACTGAATTTAATCAAATATCGATTTTATACAAGGAATTTAAATAAATTCCGATATACATGGAATTTAACTAAATTTTAATTTTTAACTAAATTCCAACTTTAAAGTCGCAATTTAACTAATTTCTGAATTTAAACACGGAACTTAACACGAATTTAAATTCCGGGTTTAATTAAATTCGGAATTTAATTAAATTCCGAATTTATACTGCAAATTTAAGTAAATACCGACTCTAAAGTCGGAGTTTAATTGATATATAGGTATAAAATTTAACTAAATCCCGATTTTAAACTTGGAACTTAACTAAATTCTGATTTTTCAAACATGGAAAACGGAATTTAATCAAATTTATTTTTTTCCTCAATTTAATTCCTCAATTTAACTCAATTCCAACTTTAAAGTTGCAATTTAACTAATTTCGAGTATAAATAATGTTTATTTTATTAATTTCTGAGTTTAAACACGTAAGTTTTTACCCAAAAACCTAAACTCGAAGTTTTACCAAGTTCGATATTTAACTAAATTCCGATTTTAGACTGCGAATTTTACTAAACCCTGATTTCAAACTTGGAATTTAACTAAATTCCGATATACATTCAATTTAACTAAATTGTGATTTTTCAAACAAGGAAAAACGGAATTTAATTAAATTCCGATGTTACTTAAGAAATTTAAAAGAATTCCGACTTACACGGAATTTAATAAAACTTTGATTTTAAACTTGGAATTTAACTAAATTCTGATTTTTCAAACATGGAAAAACGGAATTTAATCAAATTCCGATTTTAAAGAGGAAATTTAAATACATTCCGATTTATACGGGATTTAATTAAATTTTGATTTTTAACTCGGAATTTAACTCAATTTCAACTTTAAAGTTGCAATTTAACTAATTTCAAGTATAAATAATGTTTATTTTATTAATTTCTGAGTTTAAACACGTAAGTTTTTACCCAAAAACCTAAACTCGAAGTTTTACCAAATTCGATATTTAACTAAATTCCGACTTTAGACTGCGAATTTAACTAAACCCTGATTTCAAACCTGGAATTTAACTAAATTCCGATATACATTCATTTTAACTAAATTTTGATTTTTCAAACATGGAAAAACGCAATGTAATCAAATTCCGATTTTAAAGAGGAAATTTAAATACATTCCGATTTATACGGGATTTAATTAAATTTTGATTTTTAACTCGGAATTTAACTCAATTCCAACTTTAAAGTCGCAATTTAACTAATTTCGAGTATAAATAATGTTTATTTTATTAATTTCTGAGTTTAAACACGTAAGTTTTTACCCAAAAACCTAAACTCGAAGTTTTACCAAATTCGATATTTAACTAAATTCCGATTTTAGACTGCGAATTTTACTAAACCCTGATTTCAAACTTGGAATTTAACTAAATTCCGATATACATTCAATTTAACTAAATTCTGATTTTTCAAACAAGGAAAAACGGAATTTAATTAAATTCCGATGTTACTTAAGAAATTTAAAAGAATTCCGACTTACACGGAATTTAATAAAACTTTGATTTTAAACTTGGAATTTAACTAAATTCTGATTTTTCAAACATGGAAAAACGGAATTTAATCAAATTCCGATTTTAAAGAGGAAATTTAAATACATTCCGATTTATACGGGATTTAATTAAATTTTGATTTTTCACTCGGAATTTAACTCAATTTCAACTTTAAAGTTGCAATTTAACTAATTTCGAGTATAAATAATGTTTATTTTATTAATTTCTGAGTTTAAACACGTAAGTTTTTACCCAAAAACCTAAACTCGAAGTTTTACCAAAGTCGATATTTAACTAAATTCCGACTTTAGACTGCGAATTTAACTAAACCCTGATTTCAAACCTGGAATTTAACTAAATTCCGATATACATTCATTTTAACTAAATTTTGATTTTTCAAACATGGAAAAACGGAATTTAATTAAATTCCGATGTTACTTAAGAAATTTAAAAGAATTCCGACTTACACGGAATATAATTAAACTTTCATTTTTAATTGGAATTTAACTAAATTCTGATTTTTCAAATATGGAAAAACGGAACTTAATCAAATTCCGATTTTAAAGAGGAAATTTAAATACATTTCGATTTATACGGGATTTAATTAAATTTTGATTTTTAACTCGGAATTTAACTCAATTCCAACTTTAAAGTCGCAATTTAATTATAATTTCGAGTTTAAATTATGTTTATTTTATTAATTTTTCAGTTTAAACCCGGAACTTACGAAATTTCGATTTTAAACTCGAAGTTTTACCAAATTCGATATTTAACTAAATTCCGATATACATTCAATTTAACTAAATTCTGATTTTTCAAACATGGAAAAACGGATTTAATCAAATTCCGATGTTGTAAAACAAATTTAAAAGAATTCCGACTTACACGGAATTTAATTAAATCGTGTTTAATTTCTTAACTGCTCTTAACGATCCGTTAACGATACGCGTACGTGTACCTATAAACCAGGCTTAAAAGCAGGATTGTGCAGATTATAGTTGAGTTCGGTAATTACATCCCGAGCGCTCTGGATATCAGTCTATCTCACTCTAGCTTGTTAAGATTTTGAGAGAGGGTCTGTGTCCGGAGTGCTTGGATGGAATTACCGAACTCAACTTAGATTGAACTAAATTAACATGTTGATGTATATATTTCAAATAAATATTTTGACAATAATACAATAAATATAAATGACAAATATGGAATGGGACAAATCTGTCAATTCCACAGCCTGCTAGATGAATAATGAATATCTCTTAGAAATTGACCATATCAATTTATACATTCCGATATATCTTTATTGTATACATAATTGTTTATAGTAAAGAAATATTTGGTCTGCCTTATCTTTCAAACTGGTTTCTGATTGCTGTGAGAGCAAGAATATTAAATTTCTTCAGCCAGGCCAGTGATAAAGTAGTGGAGAAAGCTAGTGCTTGTCACAAGCACATAGCATAATTCATTAAGGGATTGATCGGTTATATTACACAGCTACAGAAACACGGGCAAATGGCAATCTGATCTCAGGATTACCATTTCTGAAAAGTCCTAGTGTCTTTATTAGTTGTTTTCACAAATTTCTTTAATATTTTGCTACATAGGCGGAATACTGTGTATATGTGGTTGCCTAGCTATAAGCCCCATTGATCTAGGCTTGGAGGGACGCCGACGCGTAATCAACATGTGCGCGCAAGTTTCTTTTCAGAGTGGCATTCAAATGTTAGTTGTTTATTTGGTTTCAGGATCAGCCAACTTGTAAAAAACTTTCGCTTTTGAGTGTGGTTGCCGATCAATATTAATCAGTAATGTGTTGGTTTTAAAAGCTTTGCAAGCTGTACCCATATAAATTTAAAAGAGCCAAGCATCTTTTCTTGGTGAGTACCTACGTAATTGTATTTTATGTTATAATGCTTGTTATATATCGAAAAACGACCCCATTTCGGACGCTCTATTGATTTACATTGTGTTCTGGAATGGGCAAGGTGAAGTTAAGAAAAGTTCTCCATATATTTCAGCAATTTTCATTGTTATATGTATACATTATCCTTAAATTGCTCTCCAACCTGAAGGTTTTAATATATTTTTCAAATCCAGAAACCTGGGTGTACGTTTTTTTGAATGGCGGCTTTAGACCGCGCTGAGAGTATTACTATCCTTTATTTTCTCAATAAGAATGTAAGGAAGGCCATAGTTTCGGTGCCTGAACTAAGCCGAAAACGCTGTTTTAATTAAACCTGGAGGTGTAACATCAATAACTTTGTTTATTTTTTGTACATAATCTACAGGGCCTTTTGGAAAATCTTACCATTTACTGGTGTACGGTTTTAAAGATGTATATTTATTAATACTGTTAAATAAAACACCGATGTTTCCAGTTCGACTGTCTGCATAAAATAACCAAGCCTCGTCCGCTTATCTTTCCGTACCAAGACTGGTTGATCGATCCTTTTATTAGTCATAGGTAAACAATAACAAACTTTTAGATACTACAACTGGAGTAGTAGGTACGTGTATGATAGGTAGATCTGGGGTAATGTAGTTTTGTGAAGGCACTCAACTTTTTCTAGGTTTCTAGGCACTTGTGTTCCATGACTTACATCTTAATGGTTTAGTTGGCTTTGGCGAACTTTTTCACCCCTCGATTGTAACGTTCTTTTTGTTTGTTTTTTTCGGAAGCTTATATACTTCTTATATACTTATAAACTCATGCTAATACTTCAATTTTTTGCTTTATGATTTCGACTGCAATGTACATGTAGCACATAAAAAGCTCATTTATGGCCTTTTTTACAACACAAATTTTAACATGCGAAATAGAAATTGAAAAATGAAAAAGTATATAAAACAATTTCGCTGTCACTAATCTAAACGTCAATGCAATATGTCAATTCGCTTGGTTTTTCTATGCATTGTTGCCAAGTCTTTTTCTATAAAAAAACGTAGTATGTGTAGTATGTTGAATCATGCGTTCATTTAAAAAAATTCTCATTAAATTAAAACAGTAGGTCTAAGATTGAGCTCTGAAGTCGAAAATGTCATAAAATGTTCCGATTTGCATTTTTTATGAACTTAACTGAGACAAGAGTTTTAATTCCATGGCTTGCTACGACGTTATTTTTATGAACACCCTTTATAAATGTTAAAATATAACATAAATTTAAAGTGATAATAATTACAAATATTTGTCAAAACCGCTTTGTTTTCCCATTAGGACTCTTTGGTTAGGTTGGTGCAGTTATGTTTTTTCTTTGTTTTGGTTAGTTCAGTTACGTTTTTCCTTTGTTTTGGTTAAATCAGTTAGGTTTTTCCTTTGTTTAGGTTAGTCTTGGTTAATTCAACTATATATTTCCTTTGGTTAGGTTAGTTTAGGTTTATTTAGTTATATTAGGCCAACCGGACCACTTTGTTTTGTCCGTCAATTTGCTTGGTTTTTATTACGCTTTGTTGCCAAGTCTGTTTCTATATGAAAACGTAGTATGGGTAGCATATTATATAACAGTTAACGGATAACGGATTAATGGATATAATTTGAAATGATAATAATACAAGTAGTCTGTCAAAGCCTTTTTTGGTTTACATATTAGGGTCCTTTGGTTAGGTTAGTTCAGTTATGAATTTCCTTTGGTTAGTTTAGTTTAGGTTTATTTAGTTATGTGAAACCAAGCATTTTGTGGGGTTTGTTCCTATGGTGTGGACTTATAAAAATGATAAAAAAAATTGAAATTCGAAAATGTCATAAAATGTTGCGATTTTGATTTTTTATGAACTTATCTCAGACAAGAGTTATAATTCCATGGCTTGCTACGAGTGTTTTTTTATGAACACCCTTTATAAATATTAACACATAACGGATAAAAATTAAAATGATAATAAATACAAATATCTGTCAAGACCGCTTTGTTTTCCCAATAGGACTCCTTGGTTAGGGTAGTTCAGTTATGTTTTGCCTTTTTTTTTTGGGTATTTAAGTTACGTTTTTCCTTCGTTTTGGTTAATTCAGTTAGGTTTTTCCTTTGTTTAGGTTAGTCTTGGTTAGTTCAACTATGTATTCCCTTTGGTTAGGTTAGCTTAGATTTATTTAGTTATATGAGGCCAACCTGCCGATTTTGTTTTGTCCGTCAATTTGCTTTGTTTTTATTATGCGTTGTTGCCCAGTCTTTCTATAAGAAAACGTAGTATGTGTAGTATGCTGATTCATGCGTTCATTTAAAAAAAAATCTCAAGTAGAACATGGAACTAAAACAGTAGGTCTGAGATGATAAAAAAAGTCGAAATTCCCATTAGGACTCTTTGGTTAGGTTGGTTCAGTTATGTTTTTTCTTTGTTTTGGTTAGTTCAGTTACGTTTTTCCTTTGTTTTGGTTAAATCAGTTAGGTTTTTCCTTTGTTTAGGTTAGTCTTAGTTAATTCAACTATGTATTTCCTTTGGTTAGGTTAGTTTAGGTTTATTTAGTTATATTAGGCCAACCGGACCACTTTGTTTTGTCCGTCAATTTGCTTGGTTTTTATTACGCTTTGTTACCAAGTCTGTTTCTATATGAAAACGTAGTATGGGTAGCATATTATATAACAGTTAACGGATAACGGATTAATGGATATAATTTGAAATGATAATAATACAAGTAGTCTGTCAAAGCCTCTTTGTTTACATATTAGGGTCCTTTGGTTAGGTTAGTTCAGTTATGGATTTCCTTTGGTTAGTTTAGTTTAAGTTTATTTAGTTATGTGAGACCAAGCGTTTTGTGGGGTGTATTCCTGTAGTGTGAACTTATAAAAATTATAAAAAAAAATTGAAAGTCGAAAATGTCATAAAATGTTCCGATTTGCATTTTTTATGAACTTAACTGAGACAAGAGTTTTAATTCCATGGCTTGCTACGAGGTTTTTTTTATGAACACCCTTTATAAATGTTAAAATATAACATAAAAATTAAAGTGATAATAATTACAAATATTTGTCAAAACCGCTTTGTTTTCCCATTAGGACTCTTTGGTTAGGTTGGTGCAGTTACGTTTTTCCTTTGTTTTGGTTAATTCATTAGGTTTTTCCTTTGTTTAGGTTAGTCTTGGTTAGTTCAACTATGTGTTTCCCTCCAATTTGCTTGGTTTTTATTATGCGTTGTTGCCAAGTCTTTTTTAACGGATTGACGGATATAATTTGAAATGATGATAACACAAATAGTCTGTCAAAGCCTCTTTGTTAGGTTAGTTCAGTTACGGATTTCCTTTGGTTACTTTAGTTTAGGTTTATTTAGTTACCTGAGGCCAAGCATTTTGTGGGGGTGTGCAACGAGGCCCGTAAGGGTCACTTTGCTATTTTATGAAGGGCCTCTTGGTTAGTCCAAGTCTGTTCAGTTATACTTTTGTTTTGGTAGTTGAGTTCAGTTATGTTTTTTCTTTGGTTAAGTTATTTAAGGTCAGAAATTTCTGTATTTTGTATTCTTCTAAAATGCATTTTATTAGTGCAGGGTGGCGCCCTTTTTAATGGATTTACTGGATATTGATAAAACCGTAATAGATAGATGAAATCTGATTACACATTCTCCAATCTGATTTCATGATAAACCTAACAGTATCATTATTTCCCGGCCAGCTTAATTCGTTTTCCGTATACCGGATCTTTTTGAAAACTACACTTTTGACATGGCTCTGTATCTCGATTATAGGAGATAGAACAAAAAGTGAAATGAAAATATTTTAGAGTTTTTTATACGTTATTTAGTTGTGCAGTTTTGATAGCAATTTTCAAGTTATAACATTAAGCTAGGTTTTTTTAAATCGTGACTGCCTATATATTATTGGATCGTTTGATAACCCCTTTTTAGCTGATTCGATTGATGTTGATTTCATACCTTTATCTCTAGCAGTTTTCCAAGAATTAATGAAAAATCAAATTTTTTCTACAAGGAGTAATGTGCTAGAAAGAGATATATGATCTTATTTTGTTTCATTTGGTATGTGCCGGCTCTGTGAAACACTTTATATAACGGGTTCTGGTCCTTTTGTCTGATTAAAATAAGTTACAGCGGGTGCTTCTAACTTCTTTGTTTAATGACGTTTCGACACAAATTGGTGCCTTCATCAGATTACTACAACATATGGAATACTTTGTTTAAAGATCTTTAAACAAAGTATCTCTATATGTTGTAGTAATCTGATGAAGGCACCAATTTGTGTCAAAACGTCATTAAACAAAGAAGTTAGAAGCACCCGCTGTAACTTATTTTAATCAGACAAAAGGACCAGAACCCAAGATAGCAACCAACCATACAATAACAAGGGTCCAAGAATCCAGAAGCCTACGTGCCAAACATTATATAACTTTCTTATGAAAAAAATAATTTTTATTATTTCTTCAAAAACTATAGAGATAAAAATATGAAACTATTAATCAGCTAAAAAGAAATGTAGCCAAAGACTCAATAATATATAGGGTCTCCAATTAAAAAACCAATCATTTATATCATAACTTAAAAATTGCTATCAATAAAAAAATTCACAACTACACCGCTAAATTACCTATGAAAAACTCGAACTCATTTCTATTTCACTTTTTGTGAATAGACTTTTCACCTCTAATAGACGAGACACAGTGATACCAAATAATGATACCATTAAAATTATCTTGAAAATGTAATGGTATATAAAAAGTATCTATCTATTACTGTTTTACCTATACCCCATAAATCCATCGAAAAGGCGACACTTTGTACACTATTATACCATGCATGAGCACTTACTGCAACATTAAGATAAATCTACACTTTTGGCAACATTGCAAATATTATTTGTCCGTGCTGTCATAATGTAAGACTTTTCGCATTGCTTTAGAAGTGACTTTTCATGATTTTGCTGATCACTTTTCGTTCAAAAGTTGTTCATACAAGAATTATTTTATTTTGAACTGTTCTATATGTCCTAAGGAAAAAAAAGAAAATATGAAAATCGAGGGGGTGAAAACATGACACTTTTGTTACTCTTTTTCTGTCAATAATCCGGAACTAATAACGTGTGCGTTCACGTTCGTAGTGATCACTTATTTTATTCAACACCCTTGATGCAGCAGGATTATTGATAATAATACGACGTGCTACCTTAATACTACTACATATACTTTACCTTAGTTTTTGCATCGTACTAGACCGCTCCAAGTCTCAGGTAAACAACATTATTTACCTCTACTATTTGTGTTTTTATTCTGTAAATTTCTATACAAGGTAGGCCAAATTTTCGGAGATAAACTTTTAAAAACTTTTCAACTAAGTTTAAAAATCTATAATATTAAAGTTCTCAGATTTCCAAGGTTCGTTCAATCACTGTTGGAAAATTTGCAAATTTTCAAATATGGAAGTACTTAATTATTATGTTATTCATTTTTGTTCACTAGTTGTGAATTTTCCTTCTTGGTCTAGAAATAGTTTAATTGTTATTGGATTTTAGTGTAAAAATTTCAATCAACTGCCTATAATGTCACCTCGATAATGATTAGTCTTGGACAATTTTCAGTTTTCAATCATTGTGAGCAATTGCGAGGGAAGTTTCAATTTATAATTTGTTGGACCTGATGGATTATTTTAATTAATTGGACAAAGTTTGTGGCCACCTTTTCGTTAGCTGAAATCTGTTACAATCAGGAGAATTTGGTTCTTATATGCAGGGTTTATTCCTCAAAAATGAGTGGTTCTATATTGGAAATTAATGTTTTTTTTTTATATAAGAACACGGCCTATTAAAGAAGTGTTTTTTTCGTAAATATGAAAAAAAAAATTGTAGAAATGAATTAAGTGTTTGTCTGCCATTGAAAAGACACCTAACGTATGTCGTTTAATTTATACGTCTTTTAATTTATATTATATGGGGGGTAGTTCTTGGGGTGCGGTTCTTATGTGATGAAAAAAAACACAGTGTTTAAGTGGTTCTTATGTGTGTAACCACATACATCCGAGGCTAGAGAAAAGACAGCATTCTCAACTGGAAATGATCTTTTCAGTTTACCTTTTTTTACCAGTTTACTGTTATGTCTTTCGGTCTTTGCAATGCTCCATCAACTTTCGAGCGATTAATGGAACTAGTCTTGAAAGGATTAACGTGGAAAACGTGCCTGGCTTATTTGGACGATGTAATAGTAATGTGCCGAATCTTCGAAAATGACCTGAACAACCTGATAGAAGTATTCTGCAAATTAAAGAGTGCCCATTAAAGATTTAGAAAAAGGTGGAGTACCTCGGACATGTCATCTCAGCAAATGGAATACAGACCAGTGAAAATAAAGTAGCAGTTATCAAAGAATCGCCAGAACCCAAGGATAAGCATGAACTTAGAAGCTTTCTGGGACTATGCACTTATTATTGACGTTTTGTCGAGGGATTTGCCAACATCGCCAAGCCGCTGCATCGGTTAACGGAGAACAAGATGTCACGGCCAGGAAAAATTAATTGAGTACTTCAGTAAGGTGTTGAGCAAGCCAGAGAGAAATTATTGCGTTAGCAGAAAAAACTGCTGGCTATCGTGAAGTCCGTGGACCATATCCATCGGTATCTATACGGAGCGCTCAAATGGCTTCTCAAAATGAAGAATTCTGAAGGCCAAATTGCAAGATGGATAGAACGGCTTCAGCAGTTTGATTTTAAAGTTCAACATCGTCCAGGCAGATCTCATGGTAACGCAGATGCATTATCACGCAGGCCTTGTAAAGGGGAATGTCGACACTGCCAACGAGAAGGACCAAGCATTCTTAGGAGAACCAGGATTAACGTCGACGAACATTGGACCACTGAATAAATGGTCGAACAAACAACCGATAATGCTATGGGGTTAATACGTCGAAAATGGAAGTTGGAAAATCAAAGACCTGATTGGGAGCAGATAAGAGCCCTGAAGTAAAAGCTATGTGGGCTCAAAGGGATTCCTTGGCGATTCAGACTGGTTTACTGAAGAGGTCTTGGGAAAAGCCCCGACGGGAAAAGTGCCAGGCTCCAGCTTGTCGTACCAGAAAGTAGACGGAAATATGTCTTGCAAGAAATGCACAATGGGGTGTCTGGAGGCCATTTTGGAGTGAATAAGACCCTGGATATCGGGAAAGGTACTACTGTGTGAATTGTCGAGATAACGTCAAAGAGTGGTGCCGAAATTGTGATACTTGCTGCTCCGTAAAAGGACCTCAAAGAAAGACTAGGGGCAAATGAAGCAATTCAATGTTGGCGCCTCATTTGAAAGAATTGCGATCGACGTGGCAGGTTCTTTTCCAGAAATGGACGATGGCAACAATTCATCTTAGTTGCCATGCATTGTTTTAGTAAATGGCCTGAGGCTTATGTACTAACAAATCAGGAAACAAACACCGTGGCAAGGGTCTTGGTTGACCAATTCTTCAGTAGATTCGGCGTACCATTACAGCTTCATTCGTACCAGGGACGGAATTTTGAATAGCAACTTTTCAAGAAGATCATGGAACTTCTGGGAATCCGCAAAACAAGGACAACTCCGCTCCATCCACAATCAGATGGCATCGTCGAGCGTTTCAATCGAACCATGAAACAAGACCTTTGCAAAATGGCAGCGGACCACGAGAAAGATTGGGACAAATTTCGGCCTCTTCTAATGATGGGTTACAGAAGTGCAGTGCATAACACGACAGAACATACCCCTGCCAAGATTATATTTGGTAAAGAACTTTGTCTTCCGGTAGATTTGGTGTACGGATCAGAGCAGAAGAACCGGTGCAAGATGTCCAGAACTATGCTGATGAACTTCGAGAAAGATTAAAGGAAATCCATCGAAACCTGAGGACAAAGATAAAGATTGCCAGCGATCGGATGAAGGCCAGATATGACCTAAGGGCTAATTCTGCAGGATTTAAGGCAGGTGACTTGGTGTGACTGTATAATCCACAGAGGAAGAAAGGAAAGTTTCCCAAGTTGTCTCCAAGTTAGGAGGGTCCATATACAGTCATCAAACGGCTCAACGACGTGGTATACAGGATCCAACGTACCAAAGAGATTCGGGCCGAAGCGGCAACGCCAAGCGCCGACCGCGGCCCCGGGAACCCATCTAGGGTAAACGAAAACCGGGAACAGTCGCCTTCGTTCTCGAAAGTACCAGAGTGTATTCAGGCCGGTTATATCAACCAGCGAGCCGCGCGAGAAGGATGGAATAGATAGTGCAATGTAGTAAATAAACAAAATAAGCGGAGAACGGAACAGTGCGAATTGTTAGTAGAGAGTAATTGTGTTTTAATCGTGTTGTAATAGTTAAAAGTAAATAAAAGTGTGTAGTTAATTGTAACAATATTTTTAATTTATGGTAGATCAAATTGCCATTAGAAACAAAATTTAGTAAACATTTCACAGTATGTAACAAGAAGTGAATTTTATATCGTTTGAATGGACGGTTAGCTAAGGGCTACATTGTTAGAATTTTCAGTCTCCAATATATCTCTATTTCGACGATATATCAATCTACTAAAGAGCCTGAAAATGACATATCATTAATTGTTAATTGATAAATAAAATTAATTCCAATCAATATAGAACGATTTTATTTTTTTTGCGAGAAATATACGGATATAATATATTAAAACAATTTGGTGAACTTCCCCTACGTTTGTAAGGATTAAAAAAAATTTACCCTTCAAATTTGTTTCTAATGTAACTTTTTTCTTACAGCTATTCTACCGGTCCTACTAAAATAACTGACTGTTTCCTTCATTCTAACCAAAAACATTAATTTTAAAGTTTATTAATTTACTAAGTTATATTCTAATTATTTGATGTGATTGGGGTTCTTACAAAGGACTGATTTTGAACTAAAACCAACATTGCCAAGCATCAAAGAGCTAAGTTACGCATACAATTAGATGTCCCCCATATGTGTATGTGTAATAACTGGGGAATGAATGCGAATATATGCGTCAATGATAACGCCTTTGCAAAGACGTACAAACTCATGATTGATATATTACTTGCCATAGTTCGAGACATATCCGCGTCGATGGAAATTTTACTTTAAATTTCTATGTGTAAGTTGGTTCGAAATGTATTAAAATTGATATAATGGAATCGCCCGTACTCACTAGACAACAAAGGGTTTTCAATATCCCTCAGATTGTATTCCGATCGAAATAAAAAAATGCATTTAGGTGTTCTTTAGAAACCTGCCATTTAATCATTTTGTTATTTTTATTGCATCAAGTTTTTTTGCTGTCTAAAATATGCAGCTAGAAAAAAAAAATAACTCAGCGTCTCCTAAAACGGTATCGATTTGAGCGATCAAGAGATTACCAAGAAGGAGGACTTCTAATGAATACTAATGATAGTTGGCTTATTTTATGGCATAATACAGCGTGACCGGAGTTCATGCCACAACCCTATAAAGTATAGGTTTTTATGAGCCACCTGTCATTGAAAGTGCAGTGTTTCGTTTATTATTTCCATCGTGAATGAGGAAGTAAAAGTTCGGGGGATGTGTTTCGAAATTTCGATAACATTAGCCCCACACGACCTCATTAATTACCAAGGCCGGTACCGTAATAGCTAATAATGTGACCGTTCATTAGACATGTCTATTGATAGATAATACCATGTTTATATTAATTTGTACGCACTGACTCTCGTGTACGTAGGATGGGGTGTAATTACGTTAGTCCTCTGCTAACATCATCAATCCATTGAATAGCGTTCAGCAATTTAACCAGAATTAACACGTAACTGTTATTAAAATATACACTTCCGATTAATCTTTATTGGGTGTAGTGTAGTCCACCTCCTTAGAACAGTGACTTAATTTCGGGTAGGACAGAGATTAATCTTCTTACTGCCTCCTTTTAACGTTATTAATATTCTTCGAACCAGGACGAATTCGGGAGGCAGTGTGTGCGCGATTGAAACAAAAAAAAAGAAGAGAAAATGTGTAGTTTGTTATCGATTATCACGGTTTCTTCGTCTAATTCAGACTACTCAAACCTGTAACAAAAGCAAAACCGCTAGAACTGCCGAGGAGCGGGTGTGATGAAGTTTCTCGTGTAGAAAAACAATTAATCTTACCAGTATATGAAGCTAGGTGGATCCGGCGTCTGAAGCACCACGCATGTTAGGTTTATGTCGCTTCCGCTTTTGATATGTAGCTCCGGATTCCCGATTATCTTCGCTTTCGAAACTGAAACAATTATTAATGTTAACGTGTGATTTGCAGAAGGATAATATGTTATACTAATAATACATTGGCGTAACTTCCCTTCACTCTTGGTACCGGTACCCTGACATATACTACTGACTTAAGTAATTTATAAATGTCATAATAATCTATAAGTCATTATGCGTAAACAGGGTCAGATAAGGCATCTTATTGTACCTCCAGAAGAATGGACATCAATAACATTTGGCTGACAAAATAGAAAGTTAGAAAATACGGGGTATCTTTTCTCCGTATAAATAAAGCGTTACGTCTATGGCCTGGAATTACATGATGAATGACTCCGTGGCTTCGCCAGTAATAATTATTGTTCTCAGCTGTAAAGCGAAATTATTTTCTGCGTTACGTGAAGTAAATATACGGCGCCTGTCAAAGAGCATTAATAAATTTGCACCACCTAACACATAGTTTCCTATTTTAACACTTAAATCGACTTTTAATGCAATAGAGGGAAACCTGTGATTACGTTATTTGGCGTTGGCTGCAACTTCCACGTTTAAGTTCGTTAAGTGAATATGAGCAATTATTTAGCAGGGCTGTGTGTAATAGTTGCCGTATTCAAATGCTCCACGAATTTATGCACTTTTAATGAATCAAGTAAATTAAACGCTATTTCTAATTAAGCTTTTGTTTGATTGATATGTTTTTCGCACACTGTACAACACTGCACTGAAGTGGCACATAGAGCTTCAAAACTTGTACGGTTAATGCTTTCTAAATCGGAGACAGATTATCCTAACGTTAACAACTCTTTTTCAATTGCAATAGGTCTAGGGAGAACGAATGAAAAAATTGTTATGCCAGTCAGTCACAACATATTTTATATGATTCCGAATTTGTCTGAAAACAAATAAAACCCCGATAAAGAATTCTCCCAATAGATAGCAGGGAGCCGAGCTAGACAACAGCATTTCCGATTCCCAGAGAATCGATCTATCATTCTAAAAGCAACCTAATATTCTCCCTAGAATTCCCCAACTCAACAGGGATCAATAAGCCAAATTCCTCCTCCTAATCTCGAAAAATCTTTTAGCCGTTCGGAAATTAATCAACCAATTTGTTAATCGGGTGATGGATAATGTTCCTCTATCGATTGGATTTTTATTATGTAACCGTCTTTTCATGGAACTGAGATACGGGAAACAAAATGTAATTAGATACCATTCGGTAATTTGGAATAATGGCGGCAGAAAAGACAAACCGGGGCGTAAAATAGTGAATTTAACGGATAATTAATGACGGGCAAGTGTCAACTGAAATAACGACGCCTTGTTTATCTAACCCATTGGCGTAGCCAGCCCTGTTTCAAATTCCCCTTTTTTTTTGCAAAAATTTGCGAAAACACTCCCACAGACAAAACATAACTTCGCAAGTAAAGTACTCCTTTTAATTTTAATTCAAATAAGTGCTTTATATAAGGATTTTAGATTAAGGCTGGGTTTACCCAACTTCTTTATTCTTAATTCCTTATTTCTAATTCTTATTTGCTAATTCTTAAGGAGTTAAAACCATGTTAATTAATGACACTGTTTATACAAGTTTCTAATTCATAATTCTTAATTTTCGTTCTTAGTGCTTAACCTTGAAAGTTCCCAATTTTTTACTTTTAGCAATTAAGCATTAAGAATTAAGAAAAATGTTGCATTGCGCATGTCCAGTCGACTGACATTTTGACGTTTGACGCGAATTTTTCATGCGGGTATTATATAACCTAAAATTTTGTGTTTTTTTTTATTATTTGGTTCACCTCGGGTTAAAAATAAAATACGTGGCAATAATAATATATTTTTGTACAAATATGGATATTCAACAGCAAGATTCACTAATTGATTTGATACAAATCTTTCCCCATTTCTGGGACAAAAAATATAAGGATGCCTTGGCATGCAACAATTCATAGCAGTCCATTGCGTCCATAATGGAGACAGATGGTAAGTACCTATATTAAAAATAATGTGTTAATGCATCCTCTTATGATATGGCACAGTTTAAAACTTGTCTATATTTGAAAGGCTTCTTTAATGTAATGAACAATAACTTTAATAGTAAATAGTAAACTTTTCAAGATCATTATTTATTTTTAATAGCTACTTTGCTCCTAGGTTTTTTTTTCAGTAAAGTCTTGCCAGGAAAACTGGGAATATCTTAAAAAGAAATATGTGAGATAAAGGAGTCAAGCAAAAAAATATACCATGAGGCTTGGCAGCAGCAAAGCAAGGATAGATACTTTGTGAAAAATTAGGATTCCTAGATAGAGTGCTGCAAACAAAAATGTGAGTATTTATAATTTTATCATTGCATTGGTATTAGAGTGGTTCATGGGTATTAGCATATTACTGATTACATGGATTTCCATATTGCTACTAGGAAGGTAACTACAAGAATTACTTGATTTTAGGAAATTGCTGAGGAAATTGACAAAACAATGGGCTAGTTCTACAAAATAAGTTATTAACCCTCATTCGCACCGAAGTCATTTAAGCCTGGCTTAAATAACTTCGGTGAGTGATTTATCGCTTCTTTTGTTTTATAATTTAAAAAGAAAAATGTTTTTGTTGTGTTTATATATTTTTTTATTTATACAAAACTCTTTATTCTGATTTGCAGCTGATGTATCTAGTTTAAAAAAGGTTCATTTTGTAGCTTATTTGATTATTTTACTACTTATTAAAACTAATTATATGATTATTTTACGACCAAGTTTTTCTTTGAATAAAAGTTTTCATAAATATTACAAGAATCCCTTGTTGCGTTTTTATTGTTCTTATTAGTGAAACAGTGTCACATCAACGGTATTTACTCTGGCATTGATCCACGGTAAACATAGCTTTCTTGCCAAGGAACAGCTCCCATTGGTGAAATAAAGTACTCAGCCAAAATGTCACGTTGATTTTTTGCATGTTTTGAATGATTATTAGACCCTAGCCTAGAAACAGATTTTAAGCTACTGCCTTTTTCAGTCCAACTTCCTGGTTGTAGTTCTCCCAATTCATCCACATAATCTACGCACCCTGTGGGACAGTACTTTCTATCACTTCGGGGAAGGTCAATTTCACTATTTTGTAAGAAATTATGTAGAACAACTGTGGCCAGAGAGATTAACTCGCATGTTTCCACTTTTGCAACAATTGGTTTTTTTAAGATTCTCCACCTTTGTGTTAGAATGCCAAACGTACTTTCAATTGTCCTCCGAGCTCGACTGATTCTGTAATTGCAAATATTTTTCTTTTCTCCTAAATTAGATCCAGGGTAAGGCTTAATAATATTAGAATGCAACGGAAATGCCGCATCTGCCACTACAAAGTGAGACATTAAGATGTTAGTGCCTGGCAGACATTTTGGGGGTGGAATGCCAAGAGTTCCTTGCAGAAGTGCCATACCCATTCCATTGTTTTTGAAAACAGTGGAGTCATGGTTAGAACCGGCAGCCCCAATATCAGCCATACTAAATCTATAATAGGCATCACATGACGCCATTAAAACAATGCTATGTGACTTTTTATAATTAAAGAATTCACTTCCTGCATTTGATGGAGCCTGCATCACTATGTGCTTCCCATCGATTGCACCTACACAGTTGGGAATGTTCCATCGATTTAGAAATCCTTTGCTGATATTTTCAAATAATTCTTGAGTAGGTTCTGACAATTGAGATGGAGATAGAGTGTTCCAAATAACTCCACAGGTTCCACAATTATATTACGTGCTGTGGCTTTACCAACCCGATACCCCCAGGCGATTTCTTGCATTGAACATCCTTCTAGCCCAGTGCAGACGATGCAACTTATCGCGGGGGCAAAGTTGCAGCAATTTTAATCCCCGCGTTTTCTTGCATTTGCGTTCAGACAGTGCAACTTTTTTTATGCAATTTTCTAGAAACTTTACTAGACTGCTACCAACTTATCAAAAAAAAAAATCCATTCTGTCTTATTATTTTTGTAAACTATCTCTATGCCTAAAAGTTGATGGGTGAGGCCCTGGGTGTCAAAAAGATATTTTGGGGGTGCCTTTCGATTAATTAATGAGGAGTTTGAAAAAGCTGATGATTCAGAGTGTTCACCTAACCACACTTTTTTGTTCAACCTAAAATTTTAAGTTTTCGCTGGAAAGGCACTAAAGCCCAGTGCAGACGATGCAATTTATCGCGGGGATTTCATCCTTGCGACAAAAGTTGCAGGTATTTTTTCGTTCAGACGGTGCACTTTAGTTGCTGCAATTAATTGTATAGCAATAGAAATTGTTCTATTTTCCATGCGATTTGTCGCGGGGATTTGGTTACGTTTCTAGTGCCTTTCCAGCGAAAACTTAAAATTTTAGGTTGAACAAAAAAGTATGGTTAGGTGAACACTCTGAATCATCAGCTTTTTCAAACTCCTCATTAATTAATCGAAAGGCCCCTCCAAAATCTCTTTTTAACACCCAGGGCCTCCCCCATCAACTTTTAGGCATAGAGATAGTTTACAAAAATAATAAGACAGAATGGATTTTTTTGATAAGTTGGTAAGCAGTCTAGTAAAGTTTCAAAAAAATTGCATAAAAAAGTTGCACTGTCTGAACGCAAATGCAAGAAAACGCGGGGATTAAAATTGCTGCAACTTTGCCCCCGCGATAAGTTGCATCGTCTGCACTTGGCTTAACGTAACCAAATCCCCGCGACAAATCGCATGGAAAATAGAACCAATTTCTATTGCTATGCAATTAATTGCAGCAACTAAAATGCACCGTCTGAACGAAAAAATTCCTGCAACTTTTGTCGCAGGGATGAAATCCCCGCGATAAATTGCATCGTCTGCACTGGGCTGAGAGAAAACTACAAACAGGTAGATGCGATTATTGAAAAGTTTTTTTTTTTA